>OY986057.1:20759221-20809186 GCA_963920205.1 Stenodema calcarata | reverse complement strand
CGATGAGATCTAGGGACGCGGGAGCGTCCCGCCCGCCAACAAAACCGAAGCCCAAAAAACCGAAGCGACTGAGACACTGATTACGCGACGGAACAAGTTCGGGTTTTCACCCTATCGTAGCGCGGCTCCCTGAGTGTCTCGAGAGTTGATTTTTTGTACACCAACTCTCCAGGGGCACGTGAGGACGTAAACCAAATTTCAGCTCTCGGGAACATCAGGTGTCGGGGGTATAACAGTTTTAAAACCACTATTTTTCACGTTTTTCGTGTTCTTCTTCTTCTTCTTCTCGTTGTTGTTGTTGTTCATTGACGGGGCTACAGCCCAGCAGACAAATCGGATCGAGCTGAAATTTTGCACACACGTTTGTTATGCTCCAAGGGAGTGCCTTTTGAACTTTTTTTCTCCCTCCCCCCATTTCCCTCCCAATTAGGGGGGGAAATAGTGTTTTTTAGGAATTTCAAATGGTCATAACTCCTTCAAAATTGAAGCTTTTTCAGATTTTCTTTTTTAGTTGTGTTCAGCTTTTCAAACTGTTTAATTTGAGATCAAAAAATGCTTCCTAAGATGATAAATAAAGGAGTTATGGTGATTTTTCCATTTTCAACAACAACTGCCGCAAATATTGATGAAAATTGGTGCGGTTGGTCTTAAAATGTCCGCTAGGTTGTCTAGAATATGCTCAATAATTTTGAACTAAATCTCAATCGATTTGACTAATCCACAGCCAAAAATACGTGAATAAATTCCACATCTACTGATTTGGCTAATTTCCGAAAACATCAAAGTTGAACGGTGGTCAGAAAAATTGTCGTAGAGTGGCGCCTGTTTAAGGATCGATAGGAAATTTTATGGGCTTTCGAATGAGGGTAGCGCACTTTGTCACTTTTCCCAACGGTTCTCGAGTTATTCGCGATTGTTGGTGTAAAAACGTGCGTTTTACCTTTTGCAAACTTTCTCTTTCCTCTTTCTCTTCGACACCAATACTTACAATTATTGTAATGATTCTCAACAACAAAAATTTGCACAATCCCCAAGAAAAAATGCAACCAATTTTCAAAAAATTTCTAATTCAAATTTATTCAAATGTCTAATTCTTTCTATTTTTTTAAATTTAATAATAAGAATAATTGTATTAAATTTTAATAATTGTTTTTAAATTGTTGATTGTTTTAATTAATCGAAAATTTTAAAACTACTATTTAACCAATTCGCAAAAATTTTAAAACTACTTATTTTTCAAACACATTTCAGATAAACAATAACCCCCCAAAAACAACTCCGTTGTAAAAACTGGCCCGCCAAAAAACCTCAGCCGCAAAAAGGAATCATATCCATTTTGCCCGCCAGCCACATATATAGGATGCTCAGTGCTTCGCACCTCGCTGTTGAGTGTGCATATAGAAACCTGATCCTCCTACCCCTAACCTCCACCGTCAATGTTTTCCTGTTCCCTGTCACCTTCCCACAACCCCCTCTCACCCTTAGTCACCCTCGGTTTCACCTAATATGTTTCCTCTGTTACACCAGCAGGGAGCTTTACGCTTCTTTCAATGCTGTTGGCGGGAGCTTTTTGCCAGATGAACAAGCCTGAATTGAAGCATTACTTCATTACAGTTGTACCACCGCTGATTACTCGTGACCACCAGTAATACTTATGTTAGCTTGTTCATCTGGCAAAAAGCTCCCGCCAACAGCATTGAAAGAAGCGTAAAGCTCCCTGCTGGTGTAACAGAGGAAACATATTAGGTGAAACCGAGGGTGACTAAGGGTGAGAGGGGGTTGTGGGAAGGTGACAGGGAACAGGAAAACATTGACGGTGGAGGTTAGGGGTAGGAGGATCAGGTTTCTATATGCACACTCAACAGCGAGGTGCGAAGCACTGAGCATCCTATATATGTGGCTGGCGGGCAAAATGGATATGATTCCTTTTTGCGGCTGAGGTTTTTTGGCGGGCCAGTTTTTACAACGGAGTTGTTTTTGGGGGGTTATACGACTAACCCTCCGATCGCAATGAGGATTCGAAGGTGGTACTGAGGAAAATGCTTCAACATGGGCGTGAACAGCCAATTTAAAAAATGCTTTTGTGTATCGAGTTTCGTTTTCGAAATATTTTTTGTGTCTGCGACAAGAAGGTAATTTCGAATATAATATATTCGAAATTCCCTTCTTGTCGCAGACATATTATGTTGGTAGGGAAAATATAAACTATTTCTATTTTAAACATTTGATTCATAATTCATATAATCAATCAGTAAAGTTAATAAATCAATAGTGATTACGTTGACCCGGAATTTAGTAATCAAAACCTTTTACATCTGAAACGCATTATGTAAACAGTAACTTCCATGAGTTGCTGAAGAGTTTTTCATCTTAAAAAAACAAGAATCTCTAACAAGAATAATGTTTCCCTCTTTCCATTAGGAACTCTTAAAAGAAAGTGGCGTTATGATTTTTCAATTTTGGCTTAAGCCGACAAAAGTTCTCAAAACTTTATTTTTTCCGACATCATTGAGAAATAACCAAGTTGGTTTCTCAAACTTGAAATATCACAATTTAAAGTTGAAAAGAAACGAATTGAGAATTCGTGAAACGCCAGATGTTAATCCTTTTTGGTTTATTACCTTCGATAATGAACCAAAACATTTACCCCCCCCCCCCCCCCTACAAAATTTGCTGGTTTAGGTACGTTACAAGATTCCAAAAATCGAATAAAAACTCTGCAAATTCTTGCAAATTTTATGCAGATCACCGTTCTGTCTAGATCACTAAACGATAGATTAATTATTACTACGACTTATCATTAATTATTAATAATTTTATCAAGTACCTAGCGAAAATAATTTAATGATAGATTAATTAATAATAATAATTATTATTAATTATTGTTAGTTATTAATAGTTTGTATTTTTAATAATAATAATTATGATTAATTAACTCGACGTCTGAAACCATATGCTGTTCGAATCAGATGGGCCAGTATGAATATTGAACCGATCGGCGGCCTCGCGATTCACCATCATGTTGACGATTTTTGAACTGCTCCAACTTTGAGCCGTCATTGTGAACGAACCTCTGGTCGAACAAAGCTGTGGATGGTCTTAAAAAATGCTAAAAAATAAACTCTATCTAAAAATGAAATAAAAAAAATATACCGTTCCATCTAAGTTTTTAGAGTTTCGAAATTTTCAAAATTTCAAAATTGGTTTTGAACTTAGACTAGGTTTTGAATATGAAAAGTTTCGAGGATCATTGTGGGGTTGGTCTAAACCCGTAAAAAAATTCACCAACGAAGAAATTCACTCGGTTTCTTCTCTGTAAAATTGTTTAAACAATACCTATATGTTTGAACAAATAAATTTGGATGATGAGCTAGAGTTTCATCTATCATTTCGTAAATTTTACAGAAGGGTGATCTGCTCAAAGAAGATAATAAACTGTTGCTTCAAGAACTACAATATTTGGGAGTTTGACGACTCAACTATGATGACTCCATTATTTTTGCCGTTGCTTTTTTTCAGCTAAAACACTGCGTTTGAATTTTCTTCAATATTTTGTATGTTACAAATAAGTTCTTAGAGTCGGATTTTTCTGTCTAGACTTTGACGAGCAAAGCACAAATAAACATGGTCCTGGTACAGCAGGACCGAGTGCATTGCCTATCAACTAATGAATCATGTTTGTTGATCTTACAATAGGTAAGTCCCATAACTATACAAAATAATTACAACAATCAGGTAAAATATCGTCCAAAAGGAAGGTAACTGGATAAGCAAATGCTTCAGTTTGCTAACTAAATTCCAGGCTGACCTAATATTAATTCATTTATACCATATTACGGATGAAATAATTATACAAATTATGAATTATTCATTTCAAACCACTTCCTATTGACTAGGGGTTGTGAAAAGCCTGTTCAAAGCCTGACTCCCGAATTTTAGATTCTTAGGTGAATTGTAAATGGGGTAAGTGCTGTGAATGGCGGATAGACGGATTTTATTTTGTATTCGATTTTCTGATTAAACGTATCTTGAAAAGTGAGCACAACCCAATTGGGGGGTGGGGGTGTTTATATTGTATTTTTAGATTCCATTGATTAATTTGTTTATAGGTAAGATATATAATGAACCCAAACCCCGGTAGGAAAAATACTTGTCCATTCCATCGGAACTTGGTTGCTCACTTTCAATATATTATTTACCCAAAAATATTTGGGTGCTTAAATGTGGATTTTCCCACTACGTCAAACGAGTAAGTCAAGTGCGACACCTCGGCAGTCTGTTTTTGAAGTCATACAAAGACATTGGGACATCCCACAATCCTTGTTGATTCTGATTGTACCTATTGTACGATGATCTCTGCTCATGTTCAGTGATGATGAGGTGCCGTTACCACGCGGTGTTATCCGCTTCCTCCGTTGAGCTGCTGTTGAGGGGCTGGAACAGGTAAAGGGCAAGTCCTAGACCCTTGGATAATGACCACCTAAATGTCATGACAGAGGCGGCCTTGTCAGATTGATCTTTCCTTGATTGAATTATTGGGCGAGATCGATCGCTTTTACCACTTTAAGATACGGTTCGATTGCTATGCCTCGCCGCTAATCGTGGACCAGGCTCTATTGGGCCATCTTGAGAAGTCGTCAACAACTTCTCGTGGTTATCGTAGCTTTTCTGAGGCTATGTAAATTCCTCTCGAATGTTACAAATTCTCTCACATTCTTGTCAGATATTTATCTCCTGTTATCCAATCACATACAATGGGACTCGCATTTCTTAATTTTAGCCATTTTAAAAATTTATTTACCCTTTATTTACCGTTCTTTTTCACGTTCAATATATACAGCTCATGGCACAGGAGGTACCTATTGTAGGTTAAAATATAATATACACACTGTGAACATTCGATGAAGGCTTCAGTCGTTCAGTATTACATAGTGAGTCAGTTTTCGCTGTAACGTTCTCAAACTATCCACAAACGACCACTATATATTTACACATTGATTCACTCTGCCACACTTTTGTAAATTTTCAATAACCGTCCATGAATTTAAGACGTAACCAACAACTTAGTTGGTCGGCCGACCATTATCTGTCATCTCTTTAATGCTTTGACATGAATGGATTAAAGGAGAACCGAATTTCGTATGCCCCTAACTCACACTCACCTTGGGATTGTGCAAGGACGCAGAATTGTGAAAAAGAAATGCATGTTGGTCTCCAGTACCTCCGAATCATAACTGATGGTCGTCTTCCAAGAAGAGGGTCATCAGCACTACTTTGCTTGCCTGCGCACATGTTGCGAACCAAGCGATTTCAAGTGGAGCGCGCATAAGGAAATTTACCCTATAGAACTAGACGATAATGAGCATGGACAACCCTTTCTCATTCTCCTGACCGGTCACAAGAAGAAGAAATACTCAGCCAATGTAGAGGCAGAGCAAACAGACAGAAGTAGGCGAGAGAACCGTCAGGAAGAACCATCAGAGGAAACTGGAATAGAGGAATGGGTTGAAGAGAAGGGTCCATGACATCAATTCTATGACCGTGACACACGTATGTGCCATCAATCCAGGTTACGAATGATCCACAGTTTTACTGTTGTAAACCCATTCGCAAACCGACGCAGTGATTCTGAAGGCCAGAAAACCACAAAAAGGTACATCAATCGACGACTGCCAAAGGTTGACAAGTTGACAGAAAATTTGTGAAGTGCAGAGCGGCACCCATTTACCAGCCGCTTGAGCTGTCGAGCCCTTCAGCAGAAATGAGACCTCACACTGCCCGAGCCCAATGCGACCATCACTTCTAGACACGAAGGCCCAACGAACTGAAAGATCCCAACACCCCAGGGCCTTCTCGCAAAAAAACAGGATGATGCACGCTCGTAATAGAAGAACCTATGGAATGAGTAAGGAAGTAGGAGAAATAAGTACCAACTCGAATATGACTAAAATAACCTATTTATTCACGGAGAATAGTTCAAACCGTTTTCATGAAGGTAGTGAATATAACTGGGCTAAATTAAATAAGGATGGTAAACTTGATGATAGGTAAATGAACTCCCTAAGAACCGTTAAGCTCATCATTAACCGATTCAGGATCACTTATAGGAATGGAATCAAGGTCATCAATAATTGATGACCTTGATTCCATTCCTATAAGTGATCCTTATTATTTTTATTTATTAATTATTAACAATAGTCAAAGGGTGGAATTTTTATCCATCGCCAGGCAACCATCCACAACTTTTAGGGGTTTATTGCAGTAATAAAATCCAGTAAACAAACATTTCGGAAAAGTTTTCTCATGCAAATCGGGCATAGTTCCATATTTTCGGAAAATATATAAAACTTTAAATATACAGTAAATAGTTTATCAGTGTGTGGAAGTCCACACACTTCATGACCATAATGTATGTGCCGGAAATCCCCTAAATTTTTCATTTTAAAACAGCGGGTATTTGAAATGTAAGAAAAGTCGCCAAAATGTGTGGATTATTTGGTGATTCTATGAAAAACACCCTTACAAATGAGTCTTGAAATTTGAAGTTTCAGAGTCTACTCATGGGGGCACCAGGGATTTGCCTAATACGAGTAACTTGGTCATGCCTGACGAAAAGAATACCTGGTGGCTATCGTTGTCAACAGTTTTTTCGGGATTACGCATTCTGGAGGTTGCTCAGGCTCCGTCCACTGTAGGTTCCCATAGTTCTCAGTAGGTCTGCGGGGGAGCGCCGTTGTACTGTAGCCCCCCCCCCCCCACTGTTTGCAGACGACTATCAGTTATGGTTCGGAAGTACTACAGATCAACTTGTGTTCCCCTCGCTTGTCTTTGTGCCTTTTCACACCCTCAAAATGAGTGATTCAGGAGTGGATCGTACTTCAATTTCAATCTCAGAAGTAGGATGTGGAGCTCCAGATGCCTCAGGTAATTCGAATTAAATGTTGCAGCAGATTAACGAGTAGCCACATCAGCAGGAAGATTTTCGGCCTTTATTTCAGTCCTAATTAACTATCTTACTATGGCTATTTTTTACTCATAATAACTCAAATTTGACTCGCTTAACATTCTACGAAATTGCCTATATTCAAACATATGTTTGAAAAAAATCCTATTTTTCAAATAGAAACTTTTGGGGAATTCGTCCTATACCCATGGTTAGATATTGTGTAGACTTAACACTAAGGAGTGCCGCATAGGTACGCGCAATTGAGAAATGTATACATTTATAATAAGAATACACGTTTTATAATTGGAAAAAAACATATCTATGACGGGTTTGAAAACTTCCAAAACTCCTTTTCAAACATATCAGTTATTTGACATAATGTTATAGAGTAGAACAACGCTCTCATTGGGCCTTATTTTAGGTTTGGTCTCACTAGGGGATTTCGACCTTTTTTTTTTTTAATCATTTATTTATTCATGTTACAACTGTATTACAACATCTAGCAACGTTTTTATAATACAGTAGAGCGTTTCTGTGGTATATAGATCACCACCTATATCCACTACACATCACTCCACACTTGTGAGTCATGACAAGGTCCAATGGTTTGGTCCTCTTCAGTCTCCGTATGTCTCCGCTGTTGTCCAGTAGATTCAGTACTTCGACGTTTGGATGTTTGTGGAGCCGGCTCTCGTGCTCCATTGCAAGTTTTTTTTTTTTTTTTTTTTTTTTATAGTTTCGCCAACAGTCTCCATCTGTAGGTCACGATGGAGATCAGCAGTTCGTACGTGCCGAGGTGCCTCGCCAATACACCGCAGAACTTTGTTTTGAAACGTTTGTATAAGTTGTATATTACATTTCTTTGTGCAACCCCACAGTTGGCACCCGTAAGTTCAGATTGGTTTGATTACTTGCTGGTATATAAGCAACTTATTGTGTGTTGATAGTTCAGAGTGTTTCCCTATCAACCAATACATTTTTCTGAATCTTAAGTTGAGCTCGTCCTTTTTTTTCTTTACGTGGGCTTTCCACCTCAGCTTACAGTCGAGAGTCATGCCAAGGTATTTTGCCTCGTCCGCATAAGGCACTGTTTGCGAGTTAATCTTTAATCTTCTGTCTTTAGATTCGTGAAGTTTATATGGATAGATTTCGTTTCGTTCAACTTCATCCTCCATCGCTTAGTCCAGTTTAGGACATTCTTGACAGCAGATTGTAGTTTACTGGTGGCTTCTACAGCTGAGTTTCCAACTACAAGAATAGCAGTGTCATCAGCAAAAGGTGCAGTAAGTTTATCCACTGGTTGTGGTAGGTCTCTTGTGTACAGTAGATACAGTATGGGGCCAAAGACACTGCCTTGTGGAACACCTGCATTTAGTTCCCTCATTATAATCATTTTGGTATGATTATAATCTCAGTTATGGTTATAATCTGGTATGATTATAATCTGAATGAAGGATTGACAAGGTGTAGAAACTTTCGGAGACCTTTTTCGGGTAATTCTTTCAGTATTTCCCCAGTTATTAAATCGTATCTTGGGGCTTTCTTGGAATTTATGTTGGTCCTTATTTCATTCTGCCAGGTATGACTTTAGAATTTGGAAGAATTGGGTCGGAAGGTCCCTTTGCAGTTTGGTGAGTAATCCTTGATGCCATACTTTATCAAATGCTTGCGAGACATCTAGAAAGACAGCTGAACATATTTTCTTTTCTTCTCACGAGCATTCAATCAGGTTCGTGATCCTGTTACCTGGTCTATTGTGGAGTGTTGTTCTCTAAAGCCAAATTGGTGTGATGGAATGAGGTCTCTTTCTTCTGACAGGTTTCAGTCTTTTGAGGAGTAACTTTTCAAAAAGCTTGGATATGACTGGCAAGAGAGAAATCGGTCGGTATGATTTCGCGTCATCACCCACCAGGCTTGCCTGGTTTTGGTATGATTATAATCTCAGCTACTTTTCATTGCATCGGCACGTACTTTAATCTGAATGAAGGATTGACAAGGTGTAGAAGCTTTCGGAGACCTTTTCGGGTAATTCTTTCAGTATTTCCCCAGTTATTAAATCGTATCTTGGGGCTTTCTTGGAATTTATGTTGGTCCTTATTTCATTCTTTATTACAGATAGCGTTACAGGTAGTATTGTACACTCATCAATCTTTTCAATTTTCGTTGTGTGTTATTCTTCAGTCTGCCTATCAAAGGGTTTGAATGTGTCCTCCAGGTACATTGAAAAGAGATCTTTGCCTTCTCCTTTGCACTTCTTGCCCATTTGCACATCTAATAGGGGACACTGGTACTTTGGGCCGCTTCAGACCTTTTGCAAATCGCCATAAAGAGTATTCAGTATCTTTTTCGGGAGTGAGGCTGTGCAGATACCTGGCCAGAGTCTCATTTTTTATTATTTTCGTCGTTGTCTTCAGTTCGTTACATAGCCGATTCAAGTTTCTCTTATGTTCAGGTGTACGATATCTCTTCCAAATTCTCCTAGCTCTTCTTTTTGCCCTCACTCGTTCCCTCACTTCAATGGGATAGTTGCTGTGCTTACTGATTATTTTCTTATTTAATGGCGTACAAGCCCAAGCTGCCTGTTGGACGCTGTTTATAAAGGTGTCCATCTCCTCCTCGATTTGCTCAGGGGTTCCTAGTGACACATCTAGGTTAGTTTCTTCGTTAAGTATTTCTCTAAACAATAGCCAGTTTGTGTGTTTGCTGCTTAGGTTTGGTGTTGTTTCTTTCAGTATCACCGTTTCACTAAGTGACATTATTACTAGCAAATGATCTAACATCAGGCCATCACTGTCTTCAGTATGTATGTAGTTACTGGAAAGCCCTCTCACCTCAAAGAAGTCTATCAAGTCTGGTACTTTTCGGTTATCTGTTGGCCAGTGGTGGGTCCTCCTCCAGAGTGAAAATCACAATGTAGTTCTCGCCCCGCAGCTAACAGTTTCTTTCCTTTGGGGTTTTGTAATCTTGATCCCCAGTATTCATGTTTTGCGTTGAAATCACCCCCCAAAATAAATTTTTGTCCTATCTCATTGAATAGATGTTTGTAATCTTCTTCTGTCAGTGAGTACCGTGGTGGACAGTAAATTGCAGCTACACTTATTTCATGATTTTTTATTCTTAGTTTTATTGATACTACCTGCATTTCATCTTCCTCGATTTTGAGATGTTCATAGTGCTTGATGTTTTCTTTGATAAGCACGGCTACCCTCCCACGCGCATGGTCGGCAGGATGAGTTGAATGGTAAAAGCTGAACCCTTTAATACTCGCGTATGATGATCGCGTGAAACGAGTTTCGGATATCATACAAATGTCAATGTGTTCGTTGTTTAGAAAGAATTCCAGTTCTGAAATCCGCTGCCCTAAGTCATTCGCATTCCAGGTGACGACTCGTAAAATGTTAGGTGTGCTCTTTTTTTACTATTAACTTTTTTTCGAGCCTATTTACTCGTTCAATTAGGTCTTTGACATCTTTGTTTTGTTCGTCCATTCTGCTAAGAATGGCTGCTGGAATTTCGACTGTTGATTGCCGCTCCATTTTCCAGGTTTCACCCCGACTAAGTGCCTGAGCATAAGTTAGAGTTAGAGTTTTCTTTTCTTTTCATTAATGAATAAGCTAATTTTTCTTTGGGATGTACCTCTTCTTTGGCTGTTGAGGAGTTTTTTGTTTGTTTTTTTCGTCTTATCTCGCAGTTTCTGAAGTTCCTGGGCAACCTCACATCCGCGATAGTTTGCTGGATGATTTTCTTTGCAATTCACGCACTTTGGAGGCGTTTCCTTAGTCTTGGTGCAGGTAATTGTGATATGTTTGCCTGCACATTTCACACACCTGGGCTCCATTTGGCAGTACCGCTGTGTATGATTGAAACCCTGACACTTCTCACACTGTGGGATCATGCTAGAGGTTTTTCTGAGTTGTTCAATTTTCACTTTCAAGTGTGCTATCGTAGCAATTTGGAATATTTTCTCGATGCTTTCGTGTTTTTGGAAAGTCAGTATGAAGAGTGGCAAGCCCTTCTTAGCGGTAGTATGCACTCCTTGATCATTAGAAAACCTTTCCTTCTTTTGCAAGTTAGTAGCCTCCAATATGTTGAATCCTTGATTCCTTAGTTCCTTACTAGAGGAGTCCGAACTAACGTCGATGATTTGGGCTACTGATTCAGCCCACCTCAAGGGTGCTCCAGGCCTAGCACTGTCTCCCATCTCATCATCGCTGAACTCGTCCAGTGCGTCATTCCTATGTCCACGTCTTTAGGAACCAATAGTGCACCCGCTCAGAAGTCCGGTTACGCATTGAGTAGGTACGAGTACGTCGGGTTCTGATGAAGTCTTCAAGGTTCTCTGGTGTGTGGATGGTCGTGGACGGGCCCGTTAAAGTAACTGCCCGCGGCCCTTAAATGATATGACGAGTACATACAACCATTCCCATGCTTAAAACCCAGAGTATTTGTCATCACCAACATCTGAGAAATAAAATCGTGCTGGCTACAGCCGATGTGAATTCCTTGAAGTTCTCCACTACCTTCAAACTCTCATGGGCTTCTGGCACCACTCATTATTTGCACTGTTAAATTGGAAACCATCGGAATTGGGACATCAGCACATTGGGAACATTGGGATGGCTGGACGTACAGAAATGTTTAAGTTTCTAACTGATATTGAACAAAACGTCAGCGGCTTAGACAGGGAGTCATAGCACATCCTAAGTGCAGCAAGCGGAGGGGAACATTATCCAATCGCGTAACCATGGTGCATAAACATTGGGAACCATCAAGGAAATTACTTTAGAAAATCATACTAAGCATTCCTGGCCACTCGTGCTCATCAAATGATTCGAGTGGATGTATCTTGCACACGCCTGAGAAGTCTTGGCAAAATCATCACAAATTTCTCGAAGGGAACTCATCTGTCTAACGTCAGCAATAATGATGGATGGCATATTCGATATAACACGAAACGATAAAATATAGTCCCAAAAATATGGCCGTATCCGCATTAAGGGTGGTCACAAATAGGTTAACTCATGTTATTTATATACAAAAAATAAAATAAAATAAACGTTGCAGAATCTACCACAACGGTTATTTATTTTCTGTACGTATGACTTTTCTGTCCAGATTATTGTTCTGCAGTATCCTTGTGAATCTTATAATTAGGTATAAGAAATAATTTAAGTAATGACGTAGAATATTGTGCGTTTATTCGAGTATGTTCCCTCCGAGAGTAACAGAGGGAAACTCTGAGTATTTGGTATCTACCTCAGTACTGCTGAACAATTCTCCGACGAAATTTCGGTTCGACCTACATAATTCATGGTTTATTTCATCAACAATAATTCACATCCGAGATTGCTTCCCAACACTAAAAAATATTTTTTTCTGTTTTTATCGATTCCGATAGGTCATTATTAAAAATAATAACCCGAGAAGAGTTTGTTCGAAAAATGGCGAATTGAAAACAAGATTTAGCTCGCGTCCGAGGCGCTGAGCCGAAAATAAGCGTTGGTCGATTTGAGCGTAAAGCAGTTAAAGAAAATCCTCTTTTAAACCCATGCGGCAAAACCCCACTCTATAAAAGTAGATACGATCTGCCAAATAAAACCGGGGTCATAGGATGTGTTCCCTACACACGACATAGGATGAATATTGATATGATAGGTATCCCAGCGTCCTCCATTGATTGGGAGTAGGAAATGGCGGTCGGATTCAGAGGTTGAACCTTCCGAATGAATCGTTTAATATAAAGGGAGGCGGCAGAAAGAGAATGAAAGAAAGTATATTTGGGAAATAGGAAGAGATTGAGGGAAATGAAGGAAGGCTTTCGAAGAAGTAACTGGGATCTTTCTTAGGAAATTCTCTTCTCTCTTGGCGTCCGAGCGGGCTCGGCATTAATAAGCCAACTCCGTCAATATTGACAAGATCAATTGAGGCGGCCCTCAACATTCATTGAGAATTTTCTGAGACAGATGCCGCTCATTGTTTCGGATGTTGGATTAATGTTTTTATAGTTCCCCCATTCAGGCACTTGATCTGTGCAAACGGTACAATGATCGCATTGGAATTGAACTTCAATCGTGGAAGTTTTGGTTAAACAGAAATAAAAGTGGATAACGGTGACAGTCGTATTCAAACAGCTCAATACGTACATGGAAGTCGTCCCTACAATGCATTATACATTCAGCAGTCCCAAATCCACGATGAAACACGTATTTCTGGTCAGGCGTTATTCTGACGCTATTGTCAATGGAACTTGGATTTCTATATTATACATAAGTTTAATATATTCAACTCCCAGAATGAAATATTACTATTATTAGCTTAACGCATTAATTATAATGCATTTAGAATGTGAATGAGAACTGCTCGATCTTCGTAGTGTATCAGAGAAGCAGGTAATATCATGATGAATTCATAAATTGAACAGATGAGATACATCAGGTGTGACAAAACGTGAGATATCCGTACATTTTTCCTACTCGCATTTCAATCATTGTGAGAGTGGAAAAAAGCGAGAGCAAATATATTATACGAGATATGTAAAATTGGAGCGCTTTCAAACTTTATAAATTCAAAACTCTCGGTAGCTTTGTAAGAAGATCAATTTACATATGCCAACTTCATACTACGATGGTCCGCCGCGGCGCAGAGGTGTCTTCATCTTTCTTTCATTTATGCAAAACAGAATGAGTTTCCAGCGGCTGGCAGCTCTCAGGACTTTACTTAGGTAAAATAAGTATGTATGAGTGCCTGTACCGTTGGAATAGGAACCAGGTGCGTACGTGTCTGTTGTCGAGGTGTTCCATTACATTGGAGAGGAGCTTCTGGTGTTCCGTACTCTCGCAAACCGTACAAGAATTCTCTGGAAGAAAATAAACCAGTTCTTGTAAAATCACCGAAGTTAAGACCTTGAGCGTGGTTTGTACTAAGATATGTGACCGCCGTGACTCGTGGCGTTATTTCCAGGTGGCGTCTTTCCCACTCAAGAGGGCGTGGAAATGAGTAGCCAAGAATGAAACAATCATCGAAACAAGTCTGATCCTCATTAGGGACGATCGCCACGACGGCAGCAGCGCATTCAGACGTAAAACCCACACCGGTGGGCACATGGCGGCAGTTGACCCCAAATAGTATGCATTTTTAGCGCATGAATTGCATCTATATTCCATTGCTCATTAATTTTTCACATTATGAATCACACTAGACACAAACCTATCTACATATTATTTAAAAACATATTGCAAGCATATAGCAAAATCAGATTTTGGAAAGGTAATTTCAAAACAGTTATTTTTTATTTCATTATTGCTACGAGACTCAAATTGTACGTCACCAATAACACAACATAAACTTTTATAACGCAATATTTACCACAATTTTGGCTAATAAAATAGTATGTCATACTATTATAGTAATATACATGAGTAGGAGCTCATGTTTACCTACTTGTCAGTAAAAACTGCAAGTGAAGATTACCCACCCGAAGGATTAACTCTCGCAAGATTACTCGTGGAGTTTACGTTGAATGCACCTGAGCAAGGTGTAAGAAATCGGACGAAGAAACACCTATGGGTCCACGGGATAAAAAAAGCAATGGGGCAAAAACTAGTGTCACAAGCGATTGTAACCGTGTAATAATGGTAGTGGTAAACTAGACGCTCAAACATCTTAGACAGGAAGACCTAGAGGGCCCTCTTCTCGAGGTAGATCTTTATCGCCCAGCTTGGAATTGATAACAGATCTGTTTCAGCATAGCCACCCCCATCTAAAGTGGTTCTATCGAAAACTCGGGAACCATCACAACCGTAATTTCTCCAAACGCAATAAACCTATAATTCGTCCCATAACCACAATTGAGACGACTGAATCAAACATATATTGGCGCGACTTGCTCAAAACTTGAAAAATTGGTATTCAAGAGTTTGCAGATCTCAACTCTAATAGCGATATAGGTACATATCCCCAAAAGCTTTCCATCAAACTAATAAAGATTGGAGGTCTATCTATAATACGGAATCCAAGGGCGTTCTTCCATTGCGGATTGCATTTTGCTGGTGCTCCATAATTCGTACCTAGTTTACCGTTGAGAAACGCATCTAGTTATTATGCTCATGTAATTATGATCCCCCCAAAAACAACTCCGTTGTAAAAACTGGCCCGCCAAAAAACCTCAGCCGCAAAAAGGAATGATATCCATTTTGCCCGCCAGCCACATATATAGGATGCTCGGTGCTTCGCACCTCGCTGTTGAGTATGCATATAGAAACCTGATCCTCCTACCTCTAACCTCCACCGTCAATGTTTTCCTGTTCCCTGTCTCGTGATAACCCTGATATGACCTTCATGTGAGTGTAGTACCTATAACCTGAATGGGGTACTAGCTTGTATAGTTCATGAAGCACTGATGAGGGAACTTGACTATCCATGGGGGCAGTGTGTCGAACGGTGTCAAATCTAGGGACGCAGGAGCGTCCCGCCCGCCAAGAAAACCGAAGCCCTGAAAACCGAAGCGACTGAGACACTGATTACGCGACGGAACAAGTTGGGGTTTTCACCCTACTGTAGCTCGGTCCCCTGAGTGTCTCGAGAGTTGAATTTTTGTACACCAACTCTCCAGGGGCACGTGAGGACGTAAACCAAAATTCAGCTCTTGGGAACATCAGGTGTCGGGGGTATAACAGTTTTAAAACCACTATTTTTCACATTTTTCGTGTTCTTCTTCTTCTTCTTCTTCTTCTTGTTCATTGACGGGGCTACAGCCCAGCAGACGAATCGGATCGAGCTGAAATTTTGCACACACGTTTGTTATGCTCCAAGGGAGTGCCTTTTGAACATTTTATCTCCCTCCCCCCATTTCCCTCCCAATTAGGGGGGAAATAGTAATTTTTAGGAATTTCAAATGGTCATAACTCCTTCAAAATTGAAGCTTTTCCAGATTTTCTTTTCTAGTTGTGTTCAGCTTTTCAAACTGTTTAATTTGAGATCAAAAAGAGCTTCCTAAGGGGGAAAATAGAGGAGTTATAGTGATTTTTCTATTTTCAACAATAACTGCCGCAAATAGTCATGAAAATTGGCGCGGTTGGACTTAAAATGTCCGCTAGGTTGTCTAGAATATGCTCAATAATTTTGAACTAAATCTCAATCGATTTGACTAATCCACAGCCAAAAATACGTGAATAAATTCCACATCTACTGATTTGGCTAATTTCCGAAAACATCAAAGTTGAACGGTGGTCAGCAAAATTGTCCTAGAGTGGCGCCTGTTTAAGCTTCGATAGGAAATTTTATGGGCTTTCGAATGAGCGCACTTTGTCACTTTTCCCAACGGTTCTCGAGTTATTCGCGATTGTTGGTGTAAAAACGTGCGTTTTACCTTTTGCAAACTTTCTCTTTCCTCTTTCTCTTCGACACCAATAATTACAATTATTGTAATGATTCTCAACAACAAAAATTTGCACAATCCCCAAGAAAAAATGCAACCAATTTTCAAAAAATTTCTAATTCAAATTTATTCAAATTTCTAATTCTTTCTATTTTTTTAAATTTAATAATAAGAATAATTGTATTAAATTTCAATAATTGTTTTTAAATTGTTGATTGTTTTAATTAATCGAAAATTTTAAAACTAATATTTAACCAATTCGCAAAAATTTTAAAACTACTTATTTTTCAAACACATTTCAGATAACAAACAATAATTTCCAAAAATTAATTATTCTTGTCACAAAAACAAGAAACAAAAAGGCAAATTAGTAGGCGTACTAATTTTTTACTAAATTTTGACTAGGATAAAACTTCATTTAGGAAAACATTTACTAGTTACCTCGTAGGTACTTTTGTATTGTATAAGTTGTTGAACCGTATTGTATAAGTACCACTCAAAAACTAGCCATGCAAAAAGATGTGATATCCCCCCAAAAACAACTCCGTTGTAAAAACTGGCCCGCCAAAAAATCTCAGCCGCAAAAAGGAATGATATCCATTTTGCCCGCCAGCCACATATATAGGATGCTCGGTGCTTCGCACCTCGCTGTTGAGTTGCATATAGAAACCTGATCCTCCTACCCCTAACCTCCACCGTCAATGTTTTCCTGTTCCCTGTCTCCTTCCCACAACCCCCTCTCACACTTAGTCACCCTCGGTTTCACCTAATATGTTTCCTCTGTTACACCAGCAGGGAGCTTTACGCTTCTTTCAATGCTGTTGGCGGGAGCTTTTTGCCACATAAACAAGCCTGAATTGAAGCATTACTTCATTATAGGTGTACCACTACTGATTACTCGTGACGACCAGTAATACTTATAATATAGTAATGCTTTAATTCAGGCTTGTTCATCTGGCAAAAAGCTCCCGCCAACAGCATTGAAAGAAGCGTAAAGCTCCCTGCTGGTGTAACAGAGGAAACATATTAGGTGAAACCGAGGGTGACTAAGTGTGAGAGGGGGTTGTGGGAAGGAGACAGGGAACAGGAAAACATTGACGGTGGAGGTTAGAGGTAGGAGGATCAGGTTTCTATATGCAACTCAACAGCGAGGTGCGAAGCACCGAGCATCCTATATATGTGGCTGGCGGGCAAAATGGATATCATTCCTTTTTGCGGCTGAGATTTTTTGGCGGGCCAGTTTTTACAACGGAGTTGTTTTTGGGGGGTTATTTGGTTACGTATCAAAGGAATTCATATGCATTTAGTTGGCTATTCATGTAACAACTCTTATCTGGTTATATTGAAATAATGGAAATGTACGATTAACAACCGTGGAACCGCTCAAGATGCATTGTGTTAATACAATAAACTGCGTATGATCGTGTACCAATTAGATGAGTTGTGGTTGTCTCACGAGAGCTCAATTATCACTATTGGCCCTTTTGGTATTACAAACGGAACTTTATTCATCTCTTCCAGTTCACTAAAGTTCGTTGGATCATGGGAATCAGGTGTCAAACTCATTAAACCCGACTTGAAGCTTACTGTAGTCTTCAGGAGGGTTTAACGAGCTGTAGACTTTCCTTCTTTGGAAGGAAATAGATAAATAGAAAATCGAATGAACAAGTGAGTACACGAACTACCTCAAACTTAACGTAACATCATTAAATCATTCCCTGCTGACTAGACTTAGTAAACCGAGCAGTGATGACCTCCGAAATCATATCGCATGTGATAAGTGATTTTATTGCCGTAATCAGCTTCCCATGGGCTTGACTGACGGGTTGTCGAATAATTATTCCAAACGTCATAAAAAATCTCATGAAGATACTATTTATCGCGGTAGATATCAAGTACTTTATCAACAATCAATTAACAAAAATGTTACGATAGAGACTGAAACAGATTACAATAAAGACGTGAAGAAGGTCAAAAGTCAATTTGAAAGAACGCAGAGAACAGAAAACACATTTTGAATTTGGAACCACTCACGACGAATTCTGATAGAGGAAAAGAAGTGATAATATTCCTCGACTTGAAATGCATTGCGATTGGTTAAATTAAGTCAAAACAAACGTGAGAGCTCTCGCAATTAGTCTAGTCGACCGATTTTGGTATGTACATAAAATGATATTATCATCTACAATATTCTTCCTTCATGCATGTATACCCAGCCATTTGTAAGGACGGAGTAGAAGTTTCACCTTTCCTTCAAGACCGGTGAGTCATGCTGGTTTTAGCCTATCCGACGAACCCCACCGTGAAAACAATATAACATTATTCAAAACAATATAAAATGTACATATGTTTAACATGGACAAAACGGCTGAGTAGAGTGTTTGAATTTTTATTAAGTAAATAGTAAGTCTACATTGCATCTTGCCAAATATAATCACTAGAGATGGGGAAAATATGTCATTTCATTTGGCAAAATATGTCAAAATTATATGTCATTTATTTAACACTGTAAACATTTATACTCGTAACTCTCTCAATATTGTCAACGATAATTTATTTGAAATACCTACCCGAGCACCACTGAAATGAGAAATGCGATCTGATGGAGAGAAATCAGAGACTCATTTCCCAACGCGAGCTATTGAAGCTCGTATGGGAAATTATATTTTTTCCTTTACCATTATATATTATTTTTATTTTGTGAATTATATGAAAAATAAAACATTAAAAAAAAAAAAAAATTCAGCTACCTACGTCAAGAACAATTTTGAACGACTCATGAAGAGACGCACCGAACTTCTCCAGGAGTGTTATAGCAGGTGGGATGCATCCGAAACTTCCCTACACTCCCAAAATATGTCATATAATGTCATTTTCCACCAAAATGAAGAGAAAAAGTCATTTCGACCCAAAACTGCCGAAATATATCATTTTTACAATATAAAAATGACATAATTGACACGTCGAAATGTCATTTTCCCATCTCAACTAATTACCAACCAACCTATAGGAATAATTCAGACAAACACATTACTTCACACATTACTTCACATTACTTCATCTGGCATTTGAACGATCGTGTCATACAGACATCCCAATATCCCAATATACTCCGATTATAATAGATAATATTGTACATGTAAGTCTGGTTGGCAATCGCCGTACTTGTAGGATGTTGCTACAAATCTTCTTCTACGTTGTCATTACATCAATTGCCTTATAGGAATATTGAATGTGTGGCGATCCATGCTTTCCATGCAAATTGTATGATCCATCCCGCCTCGAAAATCGTTTTGTCGAATGCAGTATTTGTGTTGTCAAGGCAACGTGTGGAGAGAGTTTATTAGAAAAAGTGTATATGTCCGTTCGTCTTCCTGTCTATGTGTTCAGTTATTACCTTACAAGTAAAACATTCGCAGCCTTTATTTCGTCTTCTTTATGTAGTGACAAGAATACCTACAAAGTGGTGACCCCGACGTGATCACTGACGTGGTGATTAGTGACGGAAATTCGGCTGGGTGTTCGCTACGCTTGAAGTAATTTTCGTTCGTTTTTTTAGTGACTTGTGACTTTTTGGTGACTTGTTACAACGATGGAGGACATACCTGCGGAAGGTATCGCCCAGCCCAGCATAAGTTGGGTGAGCAACAAATTACCTCCGTTTTGGCGTAAACGCCCAGATTTATGGTTCAAACGAGTGGAGGCCAATTTTCAGCTAAGCGGTACGACTCAAGACATTACTAAATTCAATAATGTTGTTGGTCAACTCGACGAGGACGTTATGGAGCAGGTTAGTGATATTATCAATAACCCACCAGCTGAGCATAAATACGACGCACTCAAGGCTAAGCTGATAGGCGTTTTTGCCGATTCTGAAGACCATAAGCTTCAGAAATTGTTGACGGCGGTCGAGTTGGGTGATAGACGCCCATCGCAACTTCTTAGGTCTATGAAAGACTTGGCTCAGAATCGAGTAGGGGATGACGTTATGAAATCCCTGTGGCTACAGCGCCTTCAGCCTCATGTTAGGTCCGTACTAGCTGTTAGTGATAGTGACCTAGACGGTTTGGCAACGTTAGCTGACAAAATTATGGATGTCAGTGTACCTGCGACCGTCGCCAGTGCTTCTAGTGCACCCGCAGTAAGTGAAATTTCCCGTTTAACTTCAGCGTTGGAAGCAATGATCTGTAGACTAGATCGCCTTGAGCAGCAATCCCGCTCTCGAGCTCGCTCTGGACCCAGGGGTCGGGGTAATAGCGCGTCTAATTCTCGTGGTACTAGTGCATCAAGGGAGGAAAATAATGATAAACATGAGTTTTGCTGGTTCCACCGCACATTTGCTGATCGTGCTACTCGCTGCAGACCTCTTAAGGGGGGGAAGCCCTGTCAGTGGAAGGGAAACTAACTGACCGTCCACAAATGGCGGAGTGTGGTCGGAATAATTCTAGCCGCCTATTCATTACCGATGTCACTTCAAAAATGCAGTACCTTATTGATACTGGCGCCGATGTGTCGGTAATTCCTGCGACTGCTGATGATAAACGGAACGGTCAATCGAAATTGTCACTTTTTACTGCAAGTGGCCAGCCATTGCCCACCTACGGTGAAAGACTGATTAATTTAAACCTCGGCCTCCGTCGTCCTTACAAATGGTCGTTCATTTTGACGAATGTGACCCATCCAATAATAGGTGCCGATTTCCTCAAGTACCATAATCTGATCGTTGACCTGTGCCAGCGTAGACTTATTGATGACCATACTAAGTTATCTGTCGTTACAGCGCTGTCTCATGTTCCAGACCCTGTGATTCGTACTATTGATCACTCAAGTACTTTCGCCACCCTGCTCAAAGAGTACCCAGATGTGACCAGACCTCCTGTGTTCCCTCGTGACATACCTCAGCATAAAACGACCCATGCCATACAAACGACAGGACCTCCAGTCCACTTTCGTTTTCGACGTCTTCCGCCAGATAAGTTGAAGGCGGCTAAAGAAGAATTTCAGGCAATGTTGGAGTTAGGAATTTGTCGTCCCTCGAAGTCCAACTGGGCCAGTCCGCTACATTTGGTGAAGAAGCCTGATGGGAGTTGGCGCCCCTGCGGGGATTACCGTCGTCTCAACGCGGTTACCAAACCAGACCGGTACCCCATACGCCATATCCATGATTTTTCAAATAATCTGACAGGGAAGATCATTTTCTCCAAGATGGACCTTACCCGAGCATATAATCAGATCCCTGTGAACCCGGAAGACATCGAGAAAACCGCAATAACGACACCTTTTGGCCTCTTTGAATTCCCGACCAAGACATTTGGATTGGTCAACGCGGCTCAAACGTTTCAACGCTTTATGGACGAGATCCTCGGCGACCTGGACTACGTATTCTGCTACATCGACGATGTTTTGGTGGCATCAAAGTCCATGGAGGAGCACGAGCAGCATGTTCACACTGTTCTTAGTCGTTTTCAGACATACGGAATTTCATTGAACCCAGCCAAATGTGTTTTTGGCGTTCGGGCAATAGATTTCCTGGGGTACAGGATTACTGCAAAAGGTACCAGCCCACTTCCAGAGCGTGTCACAGCTCTGACCGGAGCTGAGAAGCCCAAGACCATTCGTGCTCTCAGACGTTTTCTCGGAGCAATCAACTACTATCGTAGATTTATGAGAAATGCTGCCACACTTCAAACCCCGTTGCTGGATCTTCTGAAGAACCATCGAGGCGAGGACACTGCGATCTTGTGGACTGATGGGCTATCTTCTGCATACGACCAATGCATAGAAAGTCTTGCCAGGTCGACTACGTTAGCCCATCCACTAGCTGGTGCTCCTCGTCGATGCGTCAGACACAGCCATTGGTGCCGCCTTGCAACAGATACATGAGGGTTCTGCACGCCCGCTTGCGTTCTTCTCAAAGAAGTTGGATAAAACGCAATGCCGGTACAGCACGTATGACCGTGAACTCCTATCAATGTACCTTGCAATTAAACATTTTAGGTACATGGTTGAAGGACAGCAACTAACAATCTACACCGACCATCGCCCATTGATGTATGCATTTAACCAGCACCCCGAGAAGGCAACACCTCGTCAATTCCGACACTTGGACTTCATATCCCAGTTCACGACAGATGTGCGTCACATAGCGGGTACAGACAACGTGGTTGCTGATTACTTTTGAAGGCTAGATGCAGTAACTATGCTGGATTTCGCTGATTTAGCCAAACACCAGGAAACGGATGCCTCCCTAAAGGAGATTCTGGAGCAGCCGGCGAAATTCACGTTGAAAGTGACTAAAATCCCAATTCCTGGTTTGGGCGTATCTCTGTATTGTGATGAAAGACAGCGACCATTCGTGCCTGAAGTGATGAGAATGCCTGTTTTTCGACTGATTCACAACATCTCGCATCCATCTCCAAAGAGAACTGCTCATCTAGTGAAGGATCGGTTTGTTTGGACTTCTGTTGACAGGGATGTCCGTTTATGGACCAAAGCATGCCTAGATTGTCAGCGTTCTAAAGTCAGTCGACATACACGAGCTCCGTTGTCATCCTTCTCTAGTGGCAATGCTCGTTTTCGCCATGTGAACCTGGATATAGTTGGCCCACTTCCGGTGTGTCAGGGCCAGCGATACATATTGACCATGATAGACAGATATACCTCGTGGGCTGAGGCCACACCAATTGGCGATATCAATGCAGATACAGTTGCATCAGCTTTCATTGCTACTTGGATTCAGCGTTTTGGGATTCCTGAATTTTTGACAACGGATCGAGGTCGACAGTTCACTTCAAACCTATTTGGACACCTCAACCAGGCTCTTGGGATACGCCATTTCAGAACGACGGCCTACCATCCCCAGGCCAACGGGAAGGTTGAGCGCTGGCATAGGTCCATGAAGGCAGCCCTCAGATGTCACACTTCCAGCAACTGGGTGGAAACTTTGCCAATAGTCCTGCTTGGACTGCACAGTGTGGTTCCGGAGAATGGTTATAGTCCATCTGAGTTGTTGTATGGCCAGCCATTGCGCCTACCTGGTGAGCTTGTGACTGACCAACAATCCATGACAGACTACAGTGACTTTGTGCAGCGTCTTCGTGAAACCTGCCAAGAGTATCGTCCAGTGGAGCATACAAGGGCTGACTCTCGCAAGAGTTTTGTCCATCCAGAACTAGAAAAGGCCAGTCACGTCTTTGTTCGAGTGGATAGCGTAAAAAAACCTCTACAGCAACCTTACGGTGGACCATTCAAAGTTGTCAAGAGGAGCCCCAAGTACTACACCCTGGACCTCAATGGTAGACAGGACACAGTCTCGCTGGACCGGCTAAAACCAGACTTCTTTCTGCAGACGCCTGATTCTAGACCACTTCCAGCCAGACCCCCTGCTTCAGCTGAGGACCCAGCTGTTATTCAGCCATCTCCAGGGCCGTCCACTCATTCAGCAACAGACGTTCCAAAGACATTGGCACCACGTGCGGAAGATGCCAAGGCAACTCGTTGTGGCCGCTCGGTGCGTCTGCCAGCAAGATTTACCACTTCGTTAGGGAGGGGGTAATGTGGCGATCCATGCTTTCCATGCAAATTGTATGATCCATCCCGCCTCGAAAATCGTTTTGTCGAATGCAGTATTTGTGTTGTCAAGGCAACGTGTGGAGAGAGTTTATTAGAAAAAGTGTATATGTCCGTTCGTCTTCCTGTCTATGTGTTCAGTTATTACCTTACAAGTAAAACATTCGCAGCCTTTATTTCGTCTTCTTTATGTAGTGACAAGAATACCTACAAATGTAAGAGTATCACAAATCGCAGTCCAGTATCATAGTGGCTATCTTTTCTACCAACAGCCTCCTAGTTGATGCTTAGTGATCTAGGATCGTGGTTGCGTTCCGTCCCACCAAGCAAACAAGTTAAGGAGAACGAACAGTACCGAGTGTATGGGTACCAGACGTCACGATACTCGTTTTCAAGATAATATCATAATATATAATAATGGATATTATCCATATCTCGGCTTCTATTTGACCTATGAACTTAAAATTTGGTGAGGATCTTCTTGGCGTGAATAATAACAAGTCTTGAAAGTTTCAAGCCCAAGGAAATTTTAGGAACAAAAAAAACAGAAATTTAGGGTAATTTTGGCCACTTTGACGTCTTCCGACGATTTCTTGGTGTTGATAGAAAAAAAAAGCACTGAAACTTTCAAGTCGGTAGTTCTAAAGGGACTTCTCGTAGCTTCAAAAACCTCTCGCCGTGTTTTCTTTTTATTCAGTCGGTCAAGGCTACAGACTCTCCACCTTCACCGATTGACTACAAATTATACGCAGAGCTTCGTTTCAACTTCATACAGTGCCTTTCAATAGATTCGCTCGGTCTAAAGGGATCCGAGTTACATAACTTCGAGAACCCGGATCTTCACCCTGAATGTGTTCTTCTTCTATTTATAATTTGATTAATTATTTGGTAATTAAAATATAATTGTATTAATTAATTTATAAATAATTTATAATGATACTAATTTGCTTAATTTATTCTTGCATAATATTATTCCCTCTACAGGTCTTTTCAACTTCAACATCTAATACATAGACGTGTAGTTATAAAAACGTCTCGCCAAGACGCCAATGGGGGATTTCGAAACGGGTACGATGCTCGGGAAGTGGTTAAGACATCTCTTTCGTTGGAAGGAAAAAGGC
The DNA here is from genome assembly GCA_963920205.1 of Stenodema calcarata. Taxonomy (NCBI): domain Eukaryota; kingdom Metazoa; phylum Arthropoda; class Insecta; order Hemiptera; family Miridae; genus Stenodema; species Stenodema calcarata. The sequence goes on along the minus strand of OY986057.1, from coordinate 20,784,174 downwards.
GGGCGGGGAATGTGGATAACATACATTTTTCCGTCTGCTGTAGAATTACATTTGCGAGGCAAGGTGATTTTTACTCGAACTGTTTTTTGGGAGATGGACATTTTCTGACACTATCAACTATTTAATTAATCATTCAATTAACTCACTGAACAGTATAACGCTTGAAAACGATTGATTTCAAATTTGATTATTTGAATTCTAATTACTAGTGTATTAAAACACACCTCTTCTCCCTTCGACCTATTGAGGACTACCTCGTAATTTTCACTCTTCAACTAAGTGATGAATCATAGATAATATATTATATTGGTTATAGTTGCACGATAACAATACTACATGCACAACATCAACACAATGATATGATTCCATCTGATATGCCCTAATTATGTCACCAAATCACCTCACAAATCAGCCCTTGGATTGATAAGTCTGTATGGCTTAACAATATGAAACAAGGATATCTTACTTGACACTCGATTCCATCTCCATCTCTGGATTTACGATGTCTGCTTACGAGTTTAATGGGTGTCAGAATTAACCCGGGAACGCTAGACTCTTATAGTATGTGCTTGTTACTAGACCTGAGTCATTTTGACTCACATTGTTTTTTTTTTAAATAAAACACGAGGATAAACTGGAGAAAACGATTTATATATTTGCATCCCTTTATACTTAAAGTAAGTATATAACATTTGACTAGAAACATGAAATAAGTCTAGACATCTGTGCTTAGTGACCACTAAGTATAGAAAAATAAAAATTAACTTCGTAGGCGACCTTACGACTTTGAATAAATTTAAAATAACAGTCTCATCGTGGTAATAACAGTCTCACAGGTCCATTTTATCACAAGAGAAACTAGAAAAAGTAAGGGATTAGGAAAAATTACAATTTGGAAAAAATTAGTGGGTAAATTACCTACTCAACATGTGACGCATGACATGAGGTGCAATACTTTACAATGTGGTCACCACATATATCCTTTGAGCGTTTTTTGCACTGCGAAGCTGTCTTCCTTCTTTTTCCATAAGTTGAGCAGACTTTGCAGTATGAGCGTTTTCTGTTGGTATCGGATTCGGCGAAGGGCTGCTGCGGTTGCACGGGTCCGTTTTGTGGGTTTGGGACAGCTTCGGGCAAGTGATCCTGTTGCACTGTTTCATTTTGTGATTCGGATTTGTACCTCTGGAGACATCTTTCAATAGATTCCAAGACATTTTTCCGCATGGTCGGCACTGCTTGACGAGTCTTCATCCATTCACTGCTCAACTGTTCAGCCAGTTTGACCAAGAATTCGAAACGAGACATTGGTGTTGGAGGGCGTTTTGAACGCGATTGTTTCTTTGTTTTCTCTCGATTATCTCTGGTGGCATCTCGAAAAAAAATTATGGAGATAGATCACATAGGCGTTCGTCATCCTCAAACTCCACAGAATCGCCCGCATCTTCATCATCAGACTCGAAGACAATGTTGTGAATTTCATCCTCAGGCCAATCACACGCTGGTTTTTTGCCATTCTTAGCGTTGTCCTAGAGGAAAGAGAAAGAATTTGCAGATAAAAGAAGGAAGTTAAAGCTTTATTGAATAAGTGAATGCTAAGTAAACAATTTTTGGACCAGGCTCTTGTTACTGGACTGAGTCAGTTTGACGCATATTTATCATCCATTCATTACTGGACTGAGTCAGTTTGACGCATATTTATCATCCATTCATTACTGGAATGAGTCAGGAAGGCCTACAAATATTTACATCAAACACGAGTGTTAGTCAAACTGACTCACTAGATTCAAGACAAAGTGGTTGTTACTCACCAGAGCAGGTAGGTGACGGTCCGTTCTTCGTGGCTTCTTGAAGGTCACTGACTAACCTGAGTTGGCACTGGTGGATGTGCCCTTCAGACGAACTCTGGTGGAGATCACGTGCATTAAAGTTTTTTTGTGAGTCAAGCTGACTCAGTCTAGCGTTCCCGGGTTAATGGAAGCAGACGGTAGTTCAGATAAACAATCATCATGTTCTTGAGTAGCTACACTCAGGAAAACTTGCATTCTTACGCTTTTCTTCACAATAATTCTTTAAAAATGTAAATAGTTGCTTTAACAAACAAATTATTAGAACTTTTGAAACTTTTCTTGCTGTCAGAACATATTGTTGCGTTTGAGAAAACGTTCTTCACATTGAGGTAGATTTGGATACACGATGATGAAAACTCGATCCACCTTCCATCCATTTTCCGTTTTCAATCCCACTAATTTCTCCAAACAGATGGCGGGCCCAGAGAGTGCCACTGTTGAACATGATGCAGGGTTTAAATTCTCCTGGAAATAGCAATGTGATGTCAGTTTGGAAACGAGCCGTATACATATTGAGGGTCTCGATATTCTAATAGATACGGACTTGGTTGCACGTCTCTGCATCATCCTGAGTTACTAGGATCGCGCGTCACGCCAATCTATGCGCCAATCGATACGTGAAATGAACTATGTGACCTACAAATACATGCCGTAAGAGCCCGTACAATGCCTGCAGTCGTAAAGGATTCCATATACATCTATCGCTATCAGCGAACCGATATCAATAAAATCGTAAACTAAACAGTAACAGCTGTAACCATGGGATTACGTCGAGGGTAATCTAATATGAAATCTGAGATAACAAATGTTCAGAATACGAGCTGTGAGGGGATTGTGGAGGAGGGGTTGGAGAAAGGACCTAATTGACTAATGGGCCTGTAGGTAAGTATAAGGGTGGTCAAATTTGACTGAATTGAAGGTAGTTCAACTCGATGATACCGTGAGTGTTAGGCCGAGCCCTAGGTGTTTGAGTTTGTACTACTTTTCAGACAAAGAAACCGGTCATTATTGTATTATTTTTTGGGGGGAAATATACTTTTTCGATTTTGAAGCTCATTCTTTATTTTAAAAGATGGATTCCCCCTAGTTTGCCGCACCCACCTTACGTTTCAAATTAAGATATTTATTTATTTTACTTTAACTTGGTGTGAATTTAGAATCCAACCTTTGGGAAGTTGAATAGCAAATAATGGGGTGGGTGTGACGTGCCATGACCCATACATTCCCAATGTTATCAATTTCTACTAATTCGAATCAGTGGAACGTATCACCATCCCGTTAGTGTCTACAAAGCAGGTATTTCCACGAGTTCACATAACTACACCAATGGTATCAGTGACAAACAAAACGTCAGTAATTATGAGGTATCAAAGTGGCCCGTGAATGTTTCTTTTATTGGGCCATCCACACAAGCAAGTTGACACGATATCCAGTAGTCACGTCCAGGCAGTATAAAATCTCATAAATGCAGAAGCGGGTCTCTAACTTGAAAGGTAATCACATGTACGAGTAGATTGCATTTTCGTGATGAATAGGAGAATAGTCCACAGCTCGAGGCCACTAGGTGATGCATATGTAACTGCATTACCTATCTTCCGCCTCTCAGTTACTGCAATGCTATGTAGCGCGAAATGTGTTCAAAGTGAAACCGCTTGAGGAAAAGCTTCACCAACACACCACATCGAAGGGAAGGAATCCGAATTGTATCGCGTTCTAACCATTACTCCACTAAACCATCAAACCATCATGCGCTCCGCGGCTTTTATTGTGTGGAGTTTACCGCAATGTAAGTGGACGGTTTCACCTCTTTTCATGACTAACCTACTATACCAACATATCCAAATTCCCTCAAACAACAGTCCGTGTAAAAATATCATTCGCAAATATCTTTCTACAGCAACTGGACAAAGTGAGGATATCCACTTCCCCCGCCCACCCTTTTCCTTCCAACTAAAGAAATGTCCTAACCACTTCAAAAGCACGGTACACGTTTCGAAATCTCAACATGGAGCCATCATAGAACGTTTTTATTACTACCCATATAATACATGTATTAGATCTATGTATAGATGTGTATTAATAAAACTCTGCAAATTCTTGACACAACGGTTTATTATCTTCCTTGTGCAGATCACCCTTCTGTCTATACCAGACTGTATTGCAAATCGGCACCATACCATATTCTCACCGTACTCATACCATACCATACGAATTTCTTTCCTATCATACCATACTGTATTATACCAAATCATACATACAATAATATACCATACCATACTCATACCATGTCATACAAACCGAGTGAATATTGAAATGTCATCCATTTCTGACCTATATTTAAAATTTTAAGTATCTAGCTCATCGTCAACATTTAATTTGTTTAAACAAATAGGTATTATTTAAACAATTTTACAGACAAGAAACCGAGTGAATATTGCATTGTGACCCAGTTCTGACCTATTTTTAAAATTTCAAGTCCATAGCTCATCATCAAAATTTAATTTGTATTATTACAAAAAGGTATTATTTAAACAATTTTACAGATGAGAAACCGAGTGAATATTGCAATGTGGTCTATCCCCGACTCACGGTTAAAATTTCTAGACTGTAGTTTACCGGGAAGATGTAAAAAGGTAGTTTTATTCTGGGCGTCTGGTGGTTGGGTCACATAACGGCCGTTTTCGACGCGAAAGTTTAGTGTTTTTCCTAAAACTTTGCGCGGTCACTGTGAACGAACGGCTGGTCGCACAAAAATCCAATTGGTCTTAAAAGATTCGTAATTTTTCAGGTCATTCAAAAGTGGACTAAAATTTACACGGTTCAGTTAAATATTTGGAGATAAGACATCGTCGAAATTTTAAATTTCGTTTTGAACCCCTTCCCCTTGACCTAGGGTTATGAAAAGTTTCGAGGATCATTGTGGGGCTGGTCCAAACCCAGAAACCAAATTTCGTAATTTTAGCTCAACGCTAACTGGGCAAAGTGGCACGGACGGCGGACGGCGTACGGCGTACGGCGTACGGCGTACGGTGGACGGCGTACGGGTGACGGACGGATTTTTTTTTATTCGATTTTCTGAATCTACGTATCTTGAAACGTAAACCAACTAATTTTGAGGGGTGGTTAAAAAAATTTTTTCTTTGGGCGATTCCAATGGTTCATTATCGAAGATAATAAACCAAAAACGTCTTACCATGGCGGCAAGGGGAGATTTTGAAACGGATACGGTGCTTGTGAAGTGGTTAGGACATCTATTTAGTTGGAAGGAAAAGGGCGGGCGGGGAATGTGGATATAAATTTTTCTGTCAGCTGTAGAATCAAATTTGGGAGGATATCAGATCTTTTTGATGTTGAAGTTGAAAAGACCTGTATAGGCAATATGCAAGAATAGATTAAGCAAATTAATTAAATTATAAATTACCTACATATTTATTATTAAATGTATAAATTATTATTTATTTAATAAAGTTGTAAATTAATAAAATAAATGAATTGAGCAAAAATAAAGGAGAGGCTGTAGCCTTGCGTAGCTGAAAAAAAAGAAGAACATGGTAAGGGTAAAGGGTAAGGGTTTTCGAAGTGATATAACTCGGCTCTCTTTAGATTTAGCGACTTGAAACATTCCGGGGTTTTTTCTATTATCCACACCAATAAGATCCCTACCGAATTGCAGGTTGATCGGCTGTAGACCCGTCAAAATGGCCAAAAATAGCCTAAATTTCAGTGTTGTCCCTAAAATTTTCTTGGGCTGAGATAATGGTATGAATCTTTCAAATGACACTGGATGATGTAATGAAGAAGTTCCAAGTTATGAGAAATTCCAAGTTGGTTACCCAGGCTGTAGACTCGTCACAGTGGACACTATCAGCCTAAAATTTCTGTATTTTTGTTTCTAAAACGTTTTTGGGTTGAAATAATGGGATAAATCTTTTAAAAAGCAGTTGAAAAGAATCTCTGTGCAAAATTTCAAATCAATCGGTGTAGGTGGAGAGGCTGTAGAACGTCTGAGTAAGAAGAAGGAGGACGAGAAGAAGAAGAACAAGGTAAGGGCCGAACACATTGTTTTTGAAGTTGTATAACTGGGCTCCCTTTAGAGGGATTTCAGAGGATCCAGGGATTTCTATTAAGAAGATCCATACTAAGTATCAAATTGGATTCCTGGCAAACTCGTTTCGTGACGTCCGGTGAAACATACACAAGGTTCCGTTCGCTACCGCATTCCTAGATTAATGCAACGCATTAAGATGATTGAGAGCAAAGTTCCTTTTCCATTTTTGCGAAGGTTACCTACAACGTTCTTTGATCAACTACCAACACAACTTTTTTAGCCAAACAAACGGAGCTGTGATGCCAGGGCACATTTTTCACACTATAGTATCTTAGTCTGATTTTCGTAAGTGAATTGAATTCTAGGATTTACGTCACCCAACATTTTTATTGATGAGATTGAAGCCCACACTGTCACAAGGATATTGATTCAAGTGAGGCATGATATGGTGTGAGAGGATGTTATACTGCCAACTTTTTTCTTTTCTTATTGTGCACCTATTTCTACAATGGCCCTTACGAATTTTAGAAGACGATTTCCCAAAATGAATTTCGATACAAATCAGTAAGACCAATCCCTTGATTTTAATCAAATTGAATATATTAATGGGCTTGTCCGTCCAGACTACCGTTCTCCGTGGCCTCTAAAATGTGACAAATAATAAAATAATAATAAAATAATAATAGTAGGTAATAATAATAATGATAATAATAATAATAACAAATAATAATAAAATACATTGTTAAAATTTAATAAATAGTTCATATGTTGTCGTGTTAAATTGCTGCTGCCAGTGAGACCGATAGATACCGACAATCGATGGAAAGAAATCCTCCACCTCTAATGCCAAATCTAATGGTACTCCTGTCCGTGACCCTTCCTTTGCTAAACGATCGACCTTTTCATTTACGATGAGTCCTACGTGAGCTTTTATCCATAACAAATGCACGTTTATGTTGTTGATTATGTTGTTGATGCAGCAGATGTAAAAGCTCTGAAGTCAGTCCGTTTGAAGCACGCCTGAAGTTTGCTAAGCCAACTTTCTTCATAACACTCAAGGAGTCTGTGCCAATGACATGAGTTGATTCTCCGTCTCTTATTCTCAATAAGAACTCCAGGGCCTTGATGATTGCCACGGTTTCCGCATGGTAACTTGATGTCTAGGGAGGCAATTTAAATATTTCTCTATGATTTCCTTTGAAGTTCCAAATGCGCATCCAACTGAGTCTGCGCTCTTTCAAAGTCCGTAAAAGTCAGATTGCCATCCGGCCATTTAGATGTTTTGAATGCAAAAAACTCGTCATTCGTGTTGCTGTTCAAGTTTTGTCTTGGCACGAACCGAGTTATAGAGATGGGGTTGATCAGTACATCATATTCCAACGTGAACATGGGTGGCCTAGGGCTTGGGTGGCCTAGGACAGTTCAACTTTAAAATTGGTCAAAATTATCATGAATTCAAAAATAAAAACTCTGCAAATTCTTGACACAACGGTTTATTATCTTCCTTGTGCAGATCACCCTTCTGTCTATACCAGACTGTATTGCAAATCGGCACCATACCATATTCTCACCGTACTCATACCATACCATACGAATTTCTTTCCTATCATACCATACTGTATTATACCAAATCATACATACAATAATATACCATACCATACTCATACCATGTCCTACAAACCGAGTGAATATTGAAATGTCATCCATTTCTGACCTATATTTAAAATTTCAAGTATCTAGCTCATCATCAAAATTTAATTTGTTTAAACAAATAGGTATTATTTAAACAATTTTACAGACAAGAAACCGAGTGAATATTGCATTGTGATCCAGTTCTGACCTATTTTGGTTTATTATCTTCGATAATGAACCATTGGAATCGCCCAAAGAAAAAAAATTTTAACCCCCCCTCAAAATTTGTTGGTTTACGTTTCAAGATACGTAGATTCAGAAAATCGAATTAAAAAAAATCCGTCCGTCCGCCGTACGCCGTCCCCCGTACGCCGTCCCCCGTACGCCGTCCGCCGTACGCCGTCCGCCGTCCGCGCCACTTTGCCCAGTTAGCGTTGAGCTAAAATTACAAAATTTGGTTTCTGGGTTTGGACCAGCCCCACAAAGGGTAGCTGGATAGAAGCCAGATTTGGATGTTTAAGAAGCCTGCGCTCATATCCCATACCAGTCGCGTTCAGTCAATCGAACAGTAAACACCTTGAGTGAAGCTCCCTTATCTTTCATATTCTCTCTCTTTTTTCACGGGATATATCTCACTCATCTTATCAACTCATCTCATCGGTCAACACCGTCCATAGGTGAGTCACCGTTTTTTCGTCTCATCTGTTTATCGCTATGACGGACTCTGAGGAGGAGGACGAGTCCAATACAAATGGCAATAATAATTTATTATTGCCTGATTCCATTATTATCGACAACACTCCTAATCCTCTCATGAATAACAATCTGACATCTGATTCATCCATTGCTTCGGATTCCAATCCGTTTAAAGCACCAAGCAAACGCCATTTAATAAGAAAATCCACGATATACACTCGATCGAAAAATAATATAAAACCGCCAATAACGCTTGGCAACCAATTCACTCCTCTTCAAGCTAATGCTATTGAAGTAACGAATGAGAACCAGCCCAATCCTGACATTGAAATGAATGACAACAATCAGGCCCCTGGCAATAAAGAAAAACCTTGACTTACTATCACCTGCTCTTACAAAGGGACAAAATCAACTACTGAGTTTATTCAGTTCATAAAAGAGATAGATGACACGGCCTACATCAAAGCTTTAGCAAGAAATGAGTACAGAATTATTCCTTCCTCTCAACTGATGTACAGAGCATTCATCTCTAAGCTTACAGAACTAAATGATACTGAATTTCACACGTATTTACACAAGGAACAAAGACCACACCGTATGGTTCTCCGGGGCTTCCCTTCTAACATGGATACGTCTTATATAGCTCAGTGTATACTTGATGAATACGGAGTCTCCTGCCTTCAGGTAGTCAATGCTAAATGTCTCTCAGGTATGTTAAAAGACACGTACATGCCAATATATTATATTGATGTGTCCCCAACTGAAGACTATGCCAAATTACTTTCCATCACCCGTCTTGCATACATTGCTTGTAAAATGGAAGAATACCGACCGAGGCCAGGCCCAATCCATTGCAAGAGGTGCCAGATGTGGAACCACGCGCGTGGACAATGCTCCCGTCCCGTGCGGTGTGGACTCTGTTCAGAAAATCATGACACTAGATCCCACGATTCAAACAATCATGCCCGGAAATGCGCCAATTGCTCCGAGAGTCATGCCTCCAGCTGGAAAGGATGCCTCGTTTATAGGAAACTTGCTGGCATTGATAAGCCTAGCAAAGTAGAAAAGAGAGCGTTTAGACAGACGGCTCAACCATCACATCCCAACGCAAGTAATAGCCTGCAGGCTTCTCTACCCTTAAATGACGAAAACGAGTTTCCTTCACTTCCTGAGGCAGGTCACCGTACTTCCATTCATCTACCAGCGGAGTCCACTGCTATCAATTCACATTCACCGAAGTTGGAACCTATAAAAAAAAAGAGTTGACCGTAATCGGGGCCCTCAGCAGCCCAATATGGATGCTCATGAACAAAACATTAACGCAGAAAACCTGGGCTTAGGTCTGGGACCTTTTATTCAAGATATCATTCGCTCAGTAGTCGCCCAGTTAATTACTGTGCTTAAAACAGAACTCACCAACGCCATAAAATCGATTAATTTTGCGAACATTCTATCATTATGAAGCCAAATACTCAAATTTCAATCGTGTCATGGAACTGTCGCTCATTACGTGGTAAAGCCCAAGAACTACTACATTATTCAATAACACATAAGGTCGATATCTTAATGATATCAGAAATTAAACTATCAATACAACATGACTTCAACCTTCCTGGATATAAATCATACATTGCAAGAGAACCAAATGGAACAAACAGTGCAGGGGCTCTACTCTTAGTCCGTTCTCACTTCAATCAATCTCCTTTACTCCCAATAATAGAGGATGAAATTCAACTAGCAAGATGTATGATGCATGTTGAGGGATTGGATATTCAACTTGGCGCTGTCTACGTACCTCCTGAATGCAGACGGAGAAACAGGAAACTTAGTATGGCTACTCTACTTGGTGTCATGCATGAACTCGGTCCGACATTCTTGATAGGTGGGGATCTAAATGCCAAGCATCAAAGGTGGAACTCGCCAAAAGCTAATGGCTATGGCAAACTAATTGATGCGTGGGTAAGAACATATAATTGTGGGATCGAGCATGCTGGAGTTCCCACCAGATACGACCCAAGGCCAGGTGTAAGACCAACTCATTTAGATTTATTTATCCATAAAGGGCTATCTCGTAAGATTACAAATGTTCATGTAAAGTATGACTTGAGCTCTGACCACTTGCCTCTTCATGCGGTACTACATTCTAACCCCAAAACCGTCCTTGCTAAACCATCACTGCTACAACACCCCATGGACTGGGCAAAATACAAGAAGTATCTGTTTCGAGAACTGTCACCTCAAACTTTGAAGACAACGGTGGAAGTCGAAGACGCTGTTGGTGCACTAACGAATCTGATAGCAGAAGCTGCCAAATATGCTAGACCGAAATCTCTTCCAACACCAAAAATCAACTTGAGCTTCCCTCCACATGTTCAAGAAATATGGGCTGAACGAAAAAAGGCCAGGAGAAAGTGGCTTCGTTCGGGGAATTTGAGTGACAAGCACTGCTTCAATAAACTGAGTAATGCCCTCAGCTATGAAGTGGCTTCCTTGAGAAGTGACCTAGCAAGAGAAGAAATTCTATCGCTTGAGAGTCGAAACGGGTCGCTGTACCGAAAAACTAAAATGCTCAACAAGTGCCAAAGGGATATACCTCAGCTAAAATCTGGTCACCAATGGATTTCATTACCCAAGGAAAAGGCAGATGTGTTTGCCGACATGCTCGAGGATCGATTCACACCTCTCCAAAACAATGAGGCACCTCCCACTGATTGTGAATCGTACTTTCCTTCCATAGCTGCGTATTTCTCCCCTAAAGAAGTGACAAGAGAAATAAACCGCTCAGGTACTCGAAAGGCTCCAGGTGTGGATCTGCTGGTGCAACCCTTACTCAAAAAAGCTCCGAGGAAAGTTATCACTCGCCTAACAGAAATTTATAATGCAGCGTTTCGCTTGAGATATTTCCCAAATCAATGGAAACATGCAAAAATTATTATGATTTTGAAGCCGGGAAAGCCAGAAAACGAAAAGGAATCATATCGGCCTATTAGTCTCCTTTCGCTCCTGGCGAAAATATTTGAGCGTTTGTTACTTCCGGTTCTTAAGCGGTTCACTGGACATTTAGTTCCTGACCAACAATTCGGATTCAGACAATCCCATTCTTGTCCCCTGCAGCTACAACGGCTTACTAACTTCATCAAAAATTCGTACCAACAAAAAGAAATCTGTAGAACCACGTTTTTTGATGCAGAGCAGGCTTTCGACCGAGTTTGGCACACAGGTCTGCTGATTAAGCTAAGGCCACACCTTCCTAACAACGTTTTCGATTTATTGAAAAGCTACCTGCACAAAAGAACTTTCGTTGTGGACATAAAGAATGAGGTTTCGTCAGTTCGAACGATACGAGCTTCCGTTCCGCAAGGTAGTGTCCTAGGACCCTACCTCTACACTCTATATTGCCACGACATACCGTTACCGGTTGCTCCTGAATTCTCTGGTATTTTTGCTGATGACGTGGTTTACGCCATTAGCCGCTCTGATCCGGAGGAAGCCTCGCATGTCCTGCAAGCTTTTATAACCAAACTCGGGCAATGGTGCACTAAATGGCGGCTTAAAATCAATCCCAACAAATCTACTACAGTGACATTCTCTTACCGTCGGAGATTCCAAAATATCCCCTTATTCTATGATGGCTATCAACTACCATCCGCCTCAAGCCACAAATACTTGGGAGTCACCCTAGACCGCCACTTAACGTTTGAAGATCATATCACAGACCTCATAAAGCGCTCGAAAATCAGAACAAGCCAACTAAGACCATTGCTTAACAACTGCAACCTTACACTGTCCAATAAAATCATTTTATACAAAACCTTAATTCGTCCCATCTGGACTTACGGTCTAGCTATCTGGGGAACGTGTAGCAATTCCCAATACAGACGCCTCGAGAGCCAGCAGAACAACATACTGCAACGGTATGTTCTTCATACCCCACCATTCGTTCGAAATTCAACCATTTACAAGGATTTCTTCATGGAATCACCGACCGAACTCCGTAACTCCTGCATGAAAAAATTCCATAGCACCTACTCCGACCACTTCAACCCACTTGTCACAAGCAGTTTTGCAGCATTTTACAACCGACGGCTCACCAGACCTCGCCACATCCTCGACTGTCAAACGTCAACTTCAGTCCCTTCGACTGTCAACTAAGTGAAGTGATATGTATATCCTTCTAAGTGCGTACACTATTTCAATGAGGTATGATACAACATGTAACAGTCTCAATCAAAATAAAACAAATGGAAAAAAAAAAAAAAAAAAAAAAATATCCCATACCCCCAACGAATTCAACCCCTTCCGAGACGAATTTCGAAATACAGATAAAATGAACGATTCAGATCTTTGTGGGCTATATGAATCAAAATGTCCATGTGGAATTGAGTCACGTGGTCAAAGCCTTTCTCAAAAACGTATCTTCTTCATAGACCCCCGAAACCTCTCTCATCTTACTGTTACATATCTTTCATATTTTTATACTGATTTATTCATTGTAACTGTATAATAATATCACTCATTTAATCTAGCAATATTTCATTTCATAATAATAATTTAATTTTATTCCAAAATTATCATTACTTGAACTCAACGAGTTTTCAACGTTTTTTTTTGTGACCTTTTTTCTTTTTGAAAAGAAACTAATGAGACCGGTACGTGAGACTGAGCGGGTGAACAGTGCGTTTTTATGAGCTCCACTCACACAAGGATTGGTCGGCTGGTGTGACAGGGCAAAGGAACGTCGAGCAAGGGGTTAGCTCGAGTAGGGAGTGCTAAAGAGAGTTCAAGAAGAACCCCTGCGGCTATTGTCAGGCCTTTTGAATAACATCGATCCTTCCTTCCTTAACCCCCCCGCTTCATTCGAGTCCCTTCCAACCATGAAAAACTCCTTCAGTATATGGGTTAGGATTTCCTTTTTTCAGCAACAATATACTCATTAGCGGCTGAGCCTCCTGATTTAGAGTCGTGCGAATGACCTGGTCCACTCAACCCAGAAAGAACAGTCCCCCACTCACTGCGACAAGTCTCAACGAGAGCTATAGAATGGGATACTTTTTTCACGGTCGAATCACGTTAGCATTTTTAGATGTTGAGGTAAAATCATTTATTGTATACAAGGTTTCGTCGATTTGGCCGATGAGACAAGGGAATGGGAAGGCTTCATCCACTTCTATTTCACTGAACGGGCTTGAAAGGACTCCCATAGTTAGTTGAGTCAATGAATTGGTTGCGACACGAATGTGAGACTTCATTTCAACCATCATTTCAGATCGTTTACGCTGATAACAAAATACAACATAATTTGCAAAAGTACCGCCACAATATTATTGAGAGTCCAGAGAATTGGGAACTGATTGAAAAGGAATCAACTTCATTGAAAATTTATACGGAGCATAATATGATGATTTTATTTTGCAATGAGACTTTGTGGTTACTGAGTAGGAAATTCAGTTATTTGGTTCGGTTTCTTAAGCAGGTGAGTATTTCTGTGACTTGATATTGGAAAGTGAGACGACTCCAAGGTATTTGTGGTGGGTTTTATTGGGGATTAACTGTTGTGAGTAGTGCATGGTAGGTGTCGAGAAGTTTCTTCTGTATGTGTAGGTCAATATGCATGATTTGTTCGGATGTATTTTCACGCGCCACTTGGTGCACCATCGACCTAAACATTACAGAAGTTCCTGGAGTCGTCGCGGCAGTTGTTGATTCTGAGGAAGATAACCAGTATTATATAATATACTAAATAACCAGTATTATATAATATACTAGATAAGCAGTATTATATAATATACTAAATCATCTGCATATAATCCTGAGAAATTATATACCTACATGACTGAGAAGTCGACTAGATCTTCTGGGAGTGTCATATCAGAGCAAAATATTTTGTACCAATACGAGGCCCAGAAACTCACCTGGGGAACGCTGGCAGTTATTGGTCGACTGTTGACATTTCGCATTGGACTGTTACGACAAATGTTCGATTGCTCAGGTAGTGTGAGATTAGTGAGAATAGATTGTTCAGAAGGTTATTTCTCAGTTTACGAAGGAGGCCATAGTGCCAGGTTTGGTCTAATGTCTATTCCACATCAAAACGGTTCACTCCCCATTCCCTCAAAAAAACACTTGCCACGTCCCTAGTTCTCCCTCATCTACTTTACTGTTCTATATTCTTCTCATGTTCGCTTTCAACTGTTTTTTATAATAAACTTAAAGTTGCATATAATGCTTGTATCCGCTATGTACATGACATTAAGCCTCGCCATTCAGTTCGTGGATATTCCATTCTTTGTTTGCCTCTTGACGATTATTTTAATTTAAGAATTCTCAAATTTATGTTTTTATTTTTGAAAGGTTCCCGCTCCTCCATACTTGCGTTCATTATTCTGCAGGTCCTCCTCTGAGCGATCTGTAGGCTACCTAATTCCGTCACACGAGGGACTTTATTATAGCAAGTCATTGCTGGTGTACGGGGCTAAGATCTGGAACGCCTTTCCAACTTCTTTACGCTCGTTGCCCACCCTCGGACGTTTCCAGTTGGCACTCATTGACCATTTCAGAACTGAGAGATGAAATCTTGGATATACATGCATCCGTCCCCCCTCTCCCCACCCCTTTTCATCCCCATTACATGGTATACATAGAATATATGTATGTATGTATAATATGTAATTTGTATATTTACGCACCATATGTAATATGTATAATATATAATATATTGTAATATGTATTATAATTAGCCCTTAACTTTATTTTTGTTTTTGTTTGTATTGCCTCCAAATTCATATTTTAATCTGTCCCTAATTCATAGTTTACTGCCGTCATTATTTGTTCTTAATTCAAAATTTAATGTAATTCATGTCTCCACTATGTACTGTACCTTGTACCCAGCAGAATAAAGGCTTTATTATTATTATTAAACCAAGAGGTGTGGCACACCTCTTGCCGGTAAAACGCGCCTTTGTTGAAACGTGCAACTGTTATAGGCAGGAGTAGTTCTCTTAAAAGCCGAATTGCTGGTCTGGCACTAAATGAGCAGTGAAACGTAGCGAATATGGCTATATAAGGTGTTCAAATACCTTGCATAGGGTGGACAGTAAGATTACAACCTATATGAAGAAGTTTCACGATCCGGTTTATTCGGTTTGGGGAATATGCGAATTGCTGCATGTTTCCACGTTTCAGGAAAATAGCCAAGCCGTACTGATGCATTATAGAGGTGAGCAATGTGCGCAAAGAGTCTTCTAGGTCCTTTGACGAGAAGTGGCTGGACTATGAGATCAATTCCTAGTGCCTTTCTACCGGAAGATCGACAGATCGCTTGTTTTACCTCTTCAGGCAAGAAATATATCTCGGGGGAGGGGAATCCACAATTAAACTGTTTGTCATCGTTGTTTGTTGCTGAGTGCCTCGGGTTGTCTGAATGATGCCTATTTCTCGTGGGAAGAATGGTCTGTGGGCTGTGGCCACTTCCTACACGCAATCATATGGTTTGTCTCGCTTAGAAATTATATGTTGTGGGAAATCCACTTAACGACAAGGCCTGTGACCAATTTCTCCCATTCATGCGGTTAATAATATGATTTGATAAGAATATTCTTATTAAAACGAAATTAGAAATGGCTTGTGAAATGAAAAATGCATCAGCTATTCAACAATAAATTGTTGAAATGATAATGACGAAGTAAACTAACAGAAAAAATTTATCGAGATATTGATCAAAATTCCCATTGAATTCAAATATTGTTTCTAATGGTGGTGGAAATATCTAAAGTAGCTGATATTTAACTATCACTAGATTCCAGTTCAGAATGGTCCAAAATGGATACTATATTGATACTGATGAATCATCAGTGATGATTGCCTTGTGCAACGTTGCGAGTTGAATACCCAAGACTTTGTCTGGTTCCCGAGGGGCCTGAAAAAATGGTTCTGATAGCAAGGCAGTGGGGTAGGCTCACTGGATAATTTTCTGTCGTATAAATCAAGGATGACGAGTCAGGGAAGCGGGCGATTTTTCACCGTAGGTTATCTCCAGCCTGCCAACCAGAAGGTTGAGCAGCTCACAACGATACGGCTAGGCCGATGAGGGTACTTGGGGAAATATACGACTTTCGTCCTTATAGATCTCATCTGGCCGCTTAGAGCTCTTGAGTCATTGTTTGCTATTGTTGACATTTGTTTGCTACCATTGTCGTCTAGACCTGAAAATTATGTAGTAAGTTACAAAGAGTATCTCTAAGGTAGATAAATATCCCCCCAAAAACAACTCCGTTGTAAAAACTGGCCCGCCAAAAAACCTCAGCCGCAAAAAGGAATGATATCCATTTTGCCCGCCAGCCACATATATAGGATGCTCGGTGCTTCGCACCTCGCTGTTGAGTATGCATATAGAAACCTGATCCTCCTAACCTCCACCATCAATGTTTTCCTGTTCCCTGTCTCCTTCCCACAACCCCCTCTCACCCTTAGTCACCCTCGGTTTCACCTAATATGTTTCCTCTGTTACACCAGCAGGGAGCTTTACGCTTCTTTCAATGCTGTTGGCGGGAGCTTTTTGCCAGATGAACAAGCCTGAATTAACGCATTACTATATTATAAGTATTACTGGTGATCACGAGTAATCAGTAGTGGTACACCTATAATGAAGTAATGCTTCAATTCAGGCTTGTTTATGTGGCAAAAAGCTCCCGCCAACAGCATTGAAAGAAGCGTAAAGCTCCCTGCTGGTGTAACAGAGGAAACATATTAGGTGAAACCGAGGGTGACTAAGGGTGAGAGGGGGTTGTGGGAAGGAGACAGGGAACAGGAAAACATTGATGGTGGAGGTTAGGAGGATCAGGTTTCTATATGCATACTCAACAGCGAGGTGCGAAGCACCGAGCATCCTATATATGTGGCTGGCGGGCAAAATGGATATCATTCCTTTTTGCGGCTGAGGTTTTTTGGCGGGCCAGTTTTTACAACGGAGTTGTTTTTGGGGGGATATCACATCTTTTTGCATGGCTAGTTTTCGAGTGGTACTTATACAATACGGTTCAATTTAACAAAAGTACCTACGAGGTAACTAGTAAATTTTTTCCTAAATGAAGTTTTATCCTAGTCAAAATTTAGTAAAACATTAGTACGCCTACTAATTTGCCTTTATGTTTCTTGTTTTTGTGACAAGAATAATTATTTTTTGGAAATTATTGTTTGTTATCCGAAATGTGTTTGAAAAATAAGTAGTTTTAAAATTTTTGCGAATTGGTTGAATATTAGTTTTAAAATTTTGGATTAATTAAAACAATCAACAATTTAAAAACAATTATTAAAATTTAATACAATAATAATTATTGTATAATACAATAATAATTATTGTATAATTATTATTCTTATTATTAAATTTAAAAAACTCTGCAAATTCTTGACACAACGGTTCATTATCTTCTTTGTACAGATCACCCTTCTGTCTAGATCACTAGGTCTAAATGTCTAGATCCTAAATGTTAGATTAATTATTATTATAAATTATCACTAATTATTAACAATTTTATCAAGTACCTAGTGAAAATTATTATAATTTATTGTTAGGTATTAATAATTCGTATTTACTATTAATAATAATTATTATTAATTATGATTAATTAATACGATATAATTCTGGGGTTTTTAATACTACGTCGGTAATAATTTTAAAATTTTTTTAACCCCCCCTCAAAATTTGTTGGTTTACGTTTCAAGATACGTAGATTCAGAAAATCGAATAAAAAAAAAATCCGTCCGTCCGCCGTACGCCGTACGCCGTCCGCCGTACGCCGTCCGCCGTCCGCACCACTTTGCCCAGTTAGCGTTGAGTTAAAATTACGAAATTTTTTTTATGGGTTTCGACCAACCCCACAATGGTCCTCGAAACTTTTCAGAACCCTAGGTCAAGGGGAAGGGGTTCAAAACGAATTTTGAAAATTTGAAAATTTCATATCTCGAAAAATTCATATAGAACGGTATGTTTTTTATTTCATATTTTGATAGAGTTTGTTCCGTAGAATTTTTTAAGACCATCCGCAGCTTTGTACGACCAGCCGTTCGTTCACAATGACGGCTCAAAGATTGTGCCTCACAACCCGATCGTGAATCAAACTGTTGAAATACAGGTCCATTTTCATACTAACAAGCTCTTTTGAACATCATATGGCTTAAGTGATGTCGAGTTTGTTGTTCTGAGGTGCGTTTCGTGCTACGGAAATGAAGGTAATTTCGAATGTTTGTTGGCAGGTACTTTTTTATAGAAAAAGTATTACCGACGTAGTATTAAAAACCCCAGAATTATATCGTAATAATTAATCATAATTAATAATAATTATTATTAATAATAAATACAAATTAGTAATACCTAACAATAAATTATAATAATTTTCACTAGGTACTTGATAAAATTGTTAATAATTAGTGATAATTGATAATAATAATTAATCTAACATTTAGGATCTAGACATTTAGACCTAGTGATCTAGACAGAAGGGTGATCTGTACAAAGAAGATAATGAACCGTTGTGTCAAGAATTTGCAGAGTTTTTGGTTTATTATCTTCGATAATGAACCATTGGAATCGCCCAAAGAAAAAAAATTTTTAACCCCCCCTCAAAATTTGTTGGTTTACGTTTCAAGATACGTAGATTCAGAAAATCGAATAAAAAAAAAATCCGTCCGTCCGCCGTACGCCGTACGCCGTCCGCCGTCCGCGTCACTTTGCCCAGTTAGCGTTGAGTTAAAATTACGAAATTTTTTTTATGGGTTTCGACCAACCCCACAATGGTCCTCGAAACTTTTCATAACCCTAGGTCAAGGGGAAGGGGTTCAAAACGAATTTTGAAAATTTGAAAATCTCATATCTCGAAAAATTCATATAGAACGGTATGTTTTTTATTTCATATTTAGATAGAGTTTGTTCCGTAGAATTTTTTAAGACCATTCGCAGCTTTGTACGACCAGCCGTTCGTTCACAATGAGGGCTCAAAGATTGTGCCTCACAACACGATCGTGTATCAAACTGTTGAAATACGAGTACAGGTCCATTTTCATACTAACAAGCTCTTTGGAACATCATATGGCTTAAGTGATGTCGAGTTTGTTGTTCTGAGGTGCGTTTCGTGCTACGGAAATGAAGGTAATTTCGAATGTTTGTTGGTAGGTACTTCTTTTATAGAAAAATTATTACCGACGTAGTATTAAAAACCCCAGAATTATATCGTATTAATTAATCATAATTAATAATAATTATTATTAATAATAAATACGAATTATTAATACCTAACAATAAATTATAATAATTTTCACTAGGTACTTGATAAAATTGTTAATAATTAGCGATAATTGATAATAATAATTAATCTAACATTTAGGATCTAGACATTTAGACCTAGTGATCTAGACAGAAGGGTGATCTGTACAAAGAAGATAATGAACCGTTGTGTCAAGAATTTGCAGAGTTTTTGGTTTATTATCTTCGATAATGAACCATTGGAATCGCCCAAAGAAAAAAAAAATTTTAACCCCCCCTCAAAATTTGTTGGTTTACGTTTCAAGACACGTAGATTCAGAAAATCGAATAAAAAAAACTCTGCAAATTCTTGACACAACGGTTTATTATCTTCCTTGTGCAGATCACCCTTCTGTCTATACCAGACTGTATTGCAAATCGGCACCATACCATATTCTCACCGTACTCATACCATACCATACGAATTTCTTTCCAATCATACCATACTGTATTATACCAAATCATACATACAATAATATACCATACCATACTCATACCATGTCATACAAACCGAGTGAATATTGAAATGTCATCCATTTCTGACCTATATTTAAAATTTCAAGTATCTAGCTCATCATCAAAATTTAATTTGTTTAAACAAATAGGTATTATTTAAACAATTTTACAGACAAGAAACCGAGTGAATCCAGTTCTGTGATCCAGTTCTGACCTATTTTTAAAATTTCAAGTAGTCAACAGCTCATCATCAAAATTAAATTTGTATTATTACAAAAAGGTATTATTTAAACAATTTTACAGATGAGAAACCGAGTGAATATTGCAATGTGGTCTATCCCCGACTCACGGTTAAAATTTCTAGACTGTAGTTTACCGGGAAGATGAAAAACGTAGTTTTATTCTGGGCGTCTGGAGGTTGGGTCACATAACGGCCGTTTTCGACGCGAAAGTTTAGTGTTTTTCCTAAACCTTTGCGCGCTCACTGTGAACGAACGGCTGGTCGCACAAAAATCCAATTGGTCTTAAAAGATTCGTAATTTTTCAGGTCATTCAAAAGTGAACTAAAAATTACACTGTTCAGTTGAATATTGTGAGATATGACATCGTCGAAATTTTAAATTTCGTTTTGAACCCCTTCCCCTTGACCTAGGGTTATGAAAAGTTTCGAGGATCATTGTGGGGCTGGTCCTAACCCAGAAACCAAATTTCGTAATTTTAGCTCAACGCTAACTGGGCAAAGTGCCACGGACGGCGGACGGCGGACGGCGGACGGGGGACGGCGGACGGGGGACGGCGTACGGCGGACGGACGGATTTTTTTTTATTCGATTTTCTGAATCTACGTATCCTGAAACGTAAACCAACAAATTTTGAGGGGGGGTTAAAAAATTTTTTTCTTTGGGCGATTCCAATGGTTCATTATCGAAGATAATAAACCAAAATCCGTCCGTCCGCCGTACGCCGTACGCCGTCCGCGCCACTTTGCCCAGTTAGCGTTGAGTTAAAATTACGAAATTCGGTTTCTGGGTTTGGACCAGCCCCACAATTGTCCTCGAAACGTTTCATAACCCTAGGTCAAGGGGAAGGGGTTCAAAACGAAATTTAAAATTTCGACAATGTCATATCTCAAAATATTTAACTGAAACGTGTAATTTTCAGTTCACTTTTGAATGACTTGAAAAATTACGAATCTTTTAAGACCAATTGGATTTTTGTGCGACCAGCCGTTCGTTCACAGTGAGCGCGCAAAGGTTTAGGAAAAACACTAATCTTTCGCGTCGAAAACGGCCGTTATGTGACCCAACCCTCAGACGCCCAGAATAAAACTACCTTTTGTCATCTTCCCGGTAAACTACAGTCTAGAAATTTTAACCGTGAGTCGGGGATAGACCACATTGCAATATTTACTCGGTTTCTCATCTGTAAAATTGTTTAAATAATACCTTTTTGTAATGATACAAATTAAATTTTGATGATGAGCTATTGACTTGAAATTTTAAAAATAGGTCAGAACTGGATCACCGAACTGGATTCACTCGGTTTCTTGTCTGTAAAATTGTTTAAATAATACCTATTTGTTTAAACAAATTAAATTTTGATGATGAGCTAGATACTTGAAATTTTAAATATAGGTCAGAAATGGATGACATTTCAATATTCACTCGGTTTGTATGAGATGGTATGAGTATGGTATGGTATATTATTGTATGTATGATTTGGTATAATACAGTATGGTATGATAGGAAAGAAATTCGTATGGTATGGTATGAGTACGGTGAGAATATGGTATGGTGCCGATTTGCAATACAGTCTGGTATAGACAGAAGGGTGATCTGCACAAGGAAGATAATGAACCGTTGTGTCAAGAATTTGCAGAGTTTTTTAATTAGTGGTAAATATTTGTCC
The DNA here is from genome assembly GCA_963920205.1 of Stenodema calcarata. Lineage (NCBI taxonomy): Eukaryota > Metazoa > Arthropoda > Insecta > Hemiptera > Miridae > Stenodema > Stenodema calcarata. Next base: position 20,762,292 of record OY986057.1, on the reverse strand, counting down.
ATTTATTTAATTTCAGTATGTAATGTCATCTGCAACGAAAATATGAATCTCCATGCAAGTGTCGGCTATGCTCTATGGGCGATAGTAATGCATCGCAAGTCTCAATGCTTAATGTAGATCTGCTCCATTTTTGGTTTATTATCTTCGATAATGAACCATTGGAATCGCCCAAAGAAAAAAAAATTTTAACCCCCCCTCAAAATTTGTTGGTTTACGTTTCAAGACACGTAGATTCAGAAAATCGAATAAAAAAAATCCGTCCGTCCGCCGTACGCCGTCCCCCGTACGCCGTCCCCCGTACGCCGTACGCCGTACGCCGTACGCCGTCCGCCGTCCGTGCCACTTTGCCCAGTTAGCGTTGAGTTAAAATTACGAAATTTGGTTTCTGGGTTTGGACCAGCCCCACAATGATCCTCGAAACTTTTCATAACCCTAGGTCAAGGGGAAGGGGTTCAAAACGAAATTTAAAATTTCGACGATGTCTTATCTCCAAATATTTAACTGAACCGTGTAAATTTTAGTCCACTTTTGAATGACCTGAAAAATTACGAATCTTTTAAGACCAATTGGATTTTTGTGCGACCAGCCGTTCGTTCACAGTGACCGCGCAATATTCACTCGGTTTGTAGGACATGGTATGAGTATGGTATGGTATATTATTGTATGTATGATTTGGTATAATACAGTATGGTATGATAGGAAAGAAATTCGTATGGTATGGTATGAGTACGGTGAGAATATGGTATGGTGCCGATTTGCAATACAGTCTGGTATAGACAGAAGGGTGATCTGCACAAGGAAGATAATAAACCGTTGTGTCAAGAATTTGCAGAGTTTTTTTATTCGATTTTCTGAATCTACGTATCTTGAAACGTAAACCAACAAATTTTGAGGGGGGGTTAAAATTTTTTTTTCTTTGGGCGATTCCAATGGTTCATTATCGAAGATAATAAACCAAAAATAGAAAGAATTAGAAATTTGAATAAATTTGTAATAGACATTTTTTGAAAATTGGTTGCATTTTTTCTTGGGGATTGTGCAAATTTTTGTTGTTGAGAATCATTACAATAATTGTAATTATTGGTGTCGAAGAGAAAGAGGAAAGAGAAAGTTTGCAAAAGGTAAAACGCAGTTTTTACACCAACAATCGCGAATAACTCGAGAACCGTTGGGAAAAGTGCCAAAGTGCGCTACCCTCATTCGAAAGCCCATAAAATTTCCTATCGATCCTTAAGTAGGCGCCACTCTACGACAATTTTTCTGACCACCGTTCAACTTTGATGTTTTCGGAAATTAGCCAAATCAGTAGATGTGGAATTTATTCACGTATTTTTGGCTGTGGATTAGTCAAATCGATTGAGATTTAGTTCAAAATTATTGAGCATATTTTAGACAACCTAGCGGACATTTTAAGACCAACCGCACCAATTTTCATCAATATTTGCGGCAGTTGTTGTTGAAAATAGAAAAATCACCATAACTCCTTTATTTTTCCCCTTAGGAAGCATTTTTTGATCTCAAATTAAACAGTTTGAAAAGCTGAATAAAACTAAAAAAGAAAATCTGAAAAGGCTTCAATTTTGAAGGAGTTATGACCATTTGAAATTCCTAAAAATTACTATTTCCCCCCTAATTGGGGGGGAAATGGGGGGAGGGAGAAAAAATGGTCAAAAGGCACACCCTTGGAGCATAACAAACGTGTGTGCGAAATTTCAGCTCGATCCGATTTGTCTGCTGGGCTGTAGCCCCGTCAATGAACAACAACAACAACGAGAAGAAGAAGAAGAAGAAGAACACGAAAAACGTGAAAAATAGCGGTTTTAAAACTGTTATACCCCCGACACCTGATGTTCCCGAGAGCTGAATTTTGGTTTACGTCCTCACGTGCCCCTGGAGGGCTGGTGTACAAAAAATCAATTCTCGAGACGCTCAGGGGCCAGAGCTACGAGAGGGTGAAAACCCCAACTTGTTCCGTCGCGTAATCAGTGTCTCAGTCGCTTCCGTTTTCAGGGCTTCGGTTTTCTTGGCGGGCGGGACGCTCCCGCGTCCCTAGATAAAAAAAGGAAACAAATAATATCCAAGGGCATTTAAAAGGTTCCGTAGCAAAATTATAAATGATACTATAGGTAGGCAATGATTGAAATTAATTTAATCAAGATAATAATCTCAGATCACCAAGGGGGTTCAGAGCTGCTAGTATCCTGCGACAGAAGGGAAGAAGAGCTGTATCGGTTTAGATACGGTTTAGATCGATTAGATTTCGATCGGTTTAGATACGGAGGAACGTAGAACCCAAGGGCTTCGAGCAAGTGAGAAGCGTCAATCATGTTATGGACCAGCTTATACAGGAACAGTGCGTCCATGATCCTCCTACAGCTCTCCTGAAGCATCAACCCACTCTCCCTCGTGGCGGTGGCAGCTTCATTCAACATTTACCTAGGGGGTTCCAGATTTGAATCCAAAGAAATGTACTACGAATCTTCGCTGAAATCTTTCTACTGCAGCTTTTCTAGCAGCGTAGTAGGGAGACCACACGCAAGTACAGTAGGTACTCCAGGCTGGGACGCACTAGTAGTGCACTGTACAACAGCCGCAAGATGTTGAGGTCTGTGAAATCGCGAGAAGATCTCATAACAAAACCAAGCCAAAAGGGCGCTTACAAAAATGTGATCTAGGTGGCAACAAAACGATAGATCACTGTCAAAGAACCCCCAGAACACAGATCACAGAATTTAGCCCCTCCCCCGCCGTTAGTAGTTAGTAATACATTTTCCCGTCGAACGGGTAATTTTTTTATTCCATTTTCGAGGAATGTCTTCGACCGGGTATTCATCCAATTGCGCACGAACTGTTCGACCTGTTCATCATTGGCGAAAAGTTCTCCTCCCAGCGCTTTATTCAAAGTGGCTTCGGATGATGGTGTGTACACTTCCAACTCTCATACCTGTGTCCTGACTGATTTCCGCTCCAGTGAAACGACGATCTCCTTCAACAAGCTCACAAACAGATGCAACATGGTCGGGCGTAATGCTGGAACGAGGGCATCTTCGATGACTCAAATTCTCTACTTT
>OY986057.1:20680199-20759021 GCA_963920205.1 Stenodema calcarata | reverse complement strand
GAGCATACAAGGGCTGACTCTCGCAAGAGTTTTGTCCATCCAGAACTAGAAAAGGCCAGTCACGTCTTTGTTCGAGTGGATAGCGTAAAAAAACCTCTACAGCAACCTTACGGTGGACCATTCAAAGTTGTCAAGAGGAGCCCCAAGTACTACACCCTGGACCTCAATGGTAGACAGGACACAGTCTCGCTGGACCGGCTAAAACCAGACTTCTTTCTGCAGACGCCTGATTCTAGACCACTTCCAGCCAGACCCCCTGCTTCAGCTGAGGACCCAGCTGTTATTCAGCCATCTCCAGGGCCGTCCACTCATTCAGCAACAGACGTTCCAAAGACATTGGCACCACGTGCGGAAGATGCCAAGGCAACTCGTTGTGGCCGCTCGGTGCGTCTGCCAGCAAGATTTACCACTTCGTTAGGGAGGGGGTAATGTGGCGATCCATGCTTTCCATGCAAATTGTATGATCCATCCCGCCTCGAAAATCGTTTTGTCGAATGCAGTATTTGTGTTGTCAAGGCAACGTGTGGAGAGAGTTTATTAGAAAAAGTGTATATGTCCGTTCGTCTTCCTGTCTATGTGTTCAGTTATTACCTTACAAGTAAAACATTCGCAGCCTTTATTTCGTCTTCTTTATGTAGTGACAAGAATACCTACAAATGTAAGAGTATCACAAATCGCAGTCCAGTATCATAGTGGCTATCTTTTCTACCAACAGCCTCCTAGTTGATGCTTAGTGATCTAGGATCGTGGTTGCGTTCCGTCCCACCAAGCAAACAAGTTAAGGAGAACGAACAGTACCGAGTGTATGGGTACCAGACGTCACGATACTCGTTTTCAAGATAATATCATAATATATAATAATGGATATTATCCATATCTCGGCTTCTATTTGACCTATGAACTTAAAATTTGGTGAGGATCTTCTTGGCGTGAATAATAACAAGTCTTGAAAGTTTCAAGCCCAAGGAAATTTTAGGAACAAAAAAAACAGAAATTTAGGGTAATTTTGGCCACTTTGACGTCTTCCGACGATTTCTTGGTGTTGATAGAAAAAAAAAGCACTGAAACTTTCAAGTCGGTAGTTCTAAAGGGACTTCTCGTAGCTTCAAAAACCTCTCGCCGTGTTTTCTTTTTATTCAGTCGGTCAAGGCTACAGACTCTCCACCTTCACCGATTGACTACAAATTATACGCAGAGCTTCGTTTCAACTTCATACAGTGCCTTTCAATAGATTCGCTCGGTCTAAAGGGATCCGAGTTACATAACTTCGAGAACCCGGATCTTCACCCTGAATGTGTTCTTCTTCTATTTATAATTTGATTAATTATTTGGTAATTAAAATATAATTGTATTAATTAATTTATAAATAATTTATAATGATACTAATTTGCTTAATTTATTCTTGCATAATATTATTCCCTCTACAGGTCTTTTCAACTTCAACATCTAATACATAGACGTGTAGTTATAAAAACGTCTCGCCAAGACGCCAATGGGGGATTTCGAAACGGGTACGATGCTCGGGAAGTGGTTAAGACATCTCTTTCGTTGGAAGGAAAAAGGCGGGCGGGGAATGTGGATAACATACATTTTTCCGTCTGCTGTAGAATTACATTTGCGAGGCAAGGTGATTTTTACTCGAACTGTTTTTTGGGAGATGGACATTTTCTGACACTATCAACTATTTAATTAATCATTCAATTAACTCACTGAACAGTATAACGCTTGAAAACGATTGATTTCAAATTTGATTATTTGAATTCTAATTACTAGTGTATTAAAACACACCTCTTCTCCCTTCGACCTATTGAGGACTACCTCGTAATTTTCACTCTTCAACTAAGTGATGAATCATAGATAATATATTATATTGGTTATAGTTGCACGATAACAATACTACATGCACAACATCAACACAATGATATGATTCCATCTGATATGCCCTAATTATGTCACCAAATCACCTCACAAATCAGCCCTTGGATTGATAAGTCTGTATGGCTTAACAATATGAAACAAGGATATCTTACTTGACACTCGATTCCATCTCCATCTCTGGATTTACGATGTCTGCTTACGAGTTTAATGGGTGTCAGAATTAACCCGGGAACGCTAGACTCTTATAGTATGTGCTTGTTACTAGACCTGAGTCATTTTGACTCACATTGTTTTTTTTTTAAATAAAACACGAGGATAAACTGGAGAAAACGATTTATATATTTGCATCCCTTTATACTTAAAGTAAGTATATAACATTTGACTAGAAACATGAAATAAGTCTAGACATCTGTGCTTAGTGACCACTAAGTATAGAAAAATAAAAATTAACTTCGTAGGCGACCTTACGACTTTGAATAAATTTAAAATAACAGTCTCATCGTGGTAATAACAGTCTCACAGGTCCATTTTATCACAAGAGAAACTAGAAAAAGTAAGGGATTAGGAAAAATTACAATTTGGAAAAAATTAGTGGGTAAATTACCTACTCAACATGTGACGCATGACATGAGGTGCAATACTTTACAATGTGGTCACCACATATATCCTTTGAGCGTTTTTTGCACTGCGAAGCTGTCTTCCTTCTTTTTCCATAAGTTGAGCAGACTTTGCAGTATGAGCGTTTTCTGTTGGTATCGGATTCGGCGAAGGGCTGCTGCGGTTGCACGGGTCCGTTTTGTGGGTTTGGGACAGCTTCGGGCAAGTGATCCTGTTGCACTGTTTCATTTTGTGATTCGGATTTGTACCTCTGGAGACATCTTTCAATAGATTCCAAGACATTTTTCCGCATGGTCGGCACTGCTTGACGAGTCTTCATCCATTCACTGCTCAACTGTTCAGCCAGTTTGACCAAGAATTCGAAACGAGACATTGGTGTTGGAGGGCGTTTTGAACGCGATTGTTTCTTTGTTTTCTCTCGATTATCTCTGGTGGCATCTCGAAAAAAAATTATGGAGATAGATCACATAGGCGTTCGTCATCCTCAAACTCCACAGAATCGCCCGCATCTTCATCATCAGACTCGAAGACAATGTTGTGAATTTCATCCTCAGGCCAATCACACGCTGGTTTTTTGCCATTCTTAGCGTTGTCCTAGAGGAAAGAGAAAGAATTTGCAGATAAAAGAAGGAAGTTAAAGCTTTATTGAATAAGTGAATGCTAAGTAAACAATTTTTGGACCAGGCTCTTGTTACTGGACTGAGTCAGTTTGACGCATATTTATCATCCATTCATTACTGGACTGAGTCAGTTTGACGCATATTTATCATCCATTCATTACTGGAATGAGTCAGGAAGGCCTACAAATATTTACATCAAACACGAGTGTTAGTCAAACTGACTCACTAGATTCAAGACAAAGTGGTTGTTACTCACCAGAGCAGGTAGGTGACGGTCCGTTCTTCGTGGCTTCTTGAAGGTCACTGACTAACCTGAGTTGGCACTGGTGGATGTGCCCTTCAGACGAACTCTGGTGGAGATCACGTGCATTAAAGTTTTTTTGTGAGTCAAGCTGACTCAGTCTAGCGTTCCCGGGTTAATGGAAGCAGACGGTAGTTCAGATAAACAATCATCATGTTCTTGAGTAGCTACACTCAGGAAAACTTGCATTCTTACGCTTTTCTTCACAATAATTCTTTAAAAATGTAAATAGTTGCTTTAACAAACAAATTATTAGAACTTTTGAAACTTTTCTTGCTGTCAGAACATATTGTTGCGTTTGAGAAAACGTTCTTCACATTGAGGTAGATTTGGATACACGATGATGAAAACTCGATCCACCTTCCATCCATTTTCCGTTTTCAATCCCACTAATTTCTCCAAACAGATGGCGGGCCCAGAGAGTGCCACTGTTGAACATGATGCAGGGTTTAAATTCTCCTGGAAATAGCAATGTGATGTCAGTTTGGAAACGAGCCGTATACATATTGAGGGTCTCGATATTCTAATAGATACGGACTTGGTTGCACGTCTCTGCATCATCCTGAGTTACTAGGATCGCGCGTCACGCCAATCTATGCGCCAATCGATACGTGAAATGAACTATGTGACCTACAAATACATGCCGTAAGAGCCCGTACAATGCCTGCAGTCGTAAAGGATTCCATATACATCTATCGCTATCAGCGAACCGATATCAATAAAATCGTAAACTAAACAGTAACAGCTGTAACCATGGGATTACGTCGAGGGTAATCTAATATGAAATCTGAGATAACAAATGTTCAGAATACGAGCTGTGAGGGGATTGTGGAGGAGGGGTTGGAGAAAGGACCTAATTGACTAATGGGCCTGTAGGTAAGTATAAGGGTGGTCAAATTTGACTGAATTGAAGGTAGTTCAACTCGATGATACCGTGAGTGTTAGGCCGAGCCCTAGGTGTTTGAGTTTGTACTACTTTTCAGACAAAGAAACCGGTCATTATTGTATTATTTTTTGGGGGGAAATATACTTTTTCGATTTTGAAGCTCATTCTTTATTTTAAAAGATGGATTCCCCCTAGTTTGCCGCACCCACCTTACGTTTCAAATTAAGATATTTATTTATTTTACTTTAACTTGGTGTGAATTTAGAATCCAACCTTTGGGAAGTTGAATAGCAAATAATGGGGTGGGTGTGACGTGCCATGACCCATACATTCCCAATGTTATCAATTTCTACTAATTCGAATCAGTGGAACGTATCACCATCCCGTTAGTGTCTACAAAGCAGGTATTTCCACGAGTTCACATAACTACACCAATGGTATCAGTGACAAACAAAACGTCAGTAATTATGAGGTATCAAAGTGGCCCGTGAATGTTTCTTTTATTGGGCCATCCACACAAGCAAGTTGACACGATATCCAGTAGTCACGTCCAGGCAGTATAAAATCTCATAAATGCAGAAGCGGGTCTCTAACTTGAAAGGTAATCACATGTACGAGTAGATTGCATTTTCGTGATGAATAGGAGAATAGTCCACAGCTCGAGGCCACTAGGTGATGCATATGTAACTGCATTACCTATCTTCCGCCTCTCAGTTACTGCAATGCTATGTAGCGCGAAATGTGTTCAAAGTGAAACCGCTTGAGGAAAAGCTTCACCAACACACCACATCGAAGGGAAGGAATCCGAATTGTATCGCGTTCTAACCATTACTCCACTAAACCATCAAACCATCATGCGCTCCGCGGCTTTTATTGTGTGGAGTTTACCGCAATGTAAGTGGACGGTTTCACCTCTTTTCATGACTAACCTACTATACCAACATATCCAAATTCCCTCAAACAACAGTCCGTGTAAAAATATCATTCGCAAATATCTTTCTACAGCAACTGGACAAAGTGAGGATATCCACTTCCCCCGCCCACCCTTTTCCTTCCAACTAAAGAAATGTCCTAACCACTTCAAAAGCACGGTACACGTTTCGAAATCTCAACATGGAGCCATCATAGAACGTTTTTATTACTACCCATATAATACATGTATTAGATCTATGTATAGATGTGTATTAATAAAACTCTGCAAATTCTTGACACAACGGTTTATTATCTTCCTTGTGCAGATCACCCTTCTGTCTATACCAGACTGTATTGCAAATCGGCACCATACCATATTCTCACCGTACTCATACCATACCATACGAATTTCTTTCCTATCATACCATACTGTATTATACCAAATCATACATACAATAATATACCATACCATACTCATACCATGTCATACAAACCGAGTGAATATTGAAATGTCATCCATTTCTGACCTATATTTAAAATTTTAAGTATCTAGCTCATCGTCAACATTTAATTTGTTTAAACAAATAGGTATTATTTAAACAATTTTACAGACAAGAAACCGAGTGAATATTGCATTGTGACCCAGTTCTGACCTATTTTTAAAATTTCAAGTCCATAGCTCATCATCAAAATTTAATTTGTATTATTACAAAAAGGTATTATTTAAACAATTTTACAGATGAGAAACCGAGTGAATATTGCAATGTGGTCTATCCCCGACTCACGGTTAAAATTTCTAGACTGTAGTTTACCGGGAAGATGTAAAAAGGTAGTTTTATTCTGGGCGTCTGGTGGTTGGGTCACATAACGGCCGTTTTCGACGCGAAAGTTTAGTGTTTTTCCTAAAACTTTGCGCGGTCACTGTGAACGAACGGCTGGTCGCACAAAAATCCAATTGGTCTTAAAAGATTCGTAATTTTTCAGGTCATTCAAAAGTGGACTAAAATTTACACGGTTCAGTTAAATATTTGGAGATAAGACATCGTCGAAATTTTAAATTTCGTTTTGAACCCCTTCCCCTTGACCTAGGGTTATGAAAAGTTTCGAGGATCATTGTGGGGCTGGTCCAAACCCAGAAACCAAATTTCGTAATTTTAGCTCAACGCTAACTGGGCAAAGTGGCACGGACGGCGGACGGCGTACGGCGTCCCCCGTACGCCGTCCGCCGTACGCCGTCCGCCGTCCGCGCCACTTTGCCCAGTTAGCGTTGAGCTAAAATTACAAAATTTGGTTTCTGGGTTTGGACCAGCCCCACAAAGGGTAGCTGGATAGAAGCCAGATTTGGATGTTTAAGAAGCCTGCGCTCATATCCCATACCAGTCGCGTTCAGTCAATCGAACAGTAAACACCTTGAGTGAAGCTCCCTTATCTTTCATATTCTCTCTCTTTTTTCACGGGATATATCTCACTCATCTTATCAACTCATCTCATCGGTCAACACCGTCCATAGGTGAGTCACCGTTTTTTCGTCTCATCTGTTTATCGCTATGACGGACTCTGAGGAGGAGGACGAGTCCAATACAAATGGCAATAATAATTTATTATTGCCTGATTCCATTATTATCGACAACACTCCTAATCCTCTCATGAATAACAATCTGACATCTGATTCATCCATTGCTTCGGATTCCAATCCGTTTAAAGCACCAAGCAAACGCCATTTAATAAGAAAATCCACGATATACACTCGATCGAAAAATAATATAAAACCGCCAATAACGCTTGGCAACCAATTCACTCCTCTTCAAGCTAATGCTATTGAAGTAACGAATGAGAACCAGCCCAATCCTGACATTGAAATGAATGACAACAATCAGGCCCCTGGCAATAAAGAAAAACCTTGACTTACTATCACCTGCTCTTACAAAGGGACAAAATCAACTACTGAGTTTATTCAGTTCATAAAAGAGATAGATGACACGGCCTACATCAAAGCTTTAGCAAGAAATGAGTACAGAATTATTCCTTCCTCTCAACTGATGTACAGAGCATTCATCTCTAAGCTTACAGAACTAAATGATACTGAATTTCACACGTATTTACACAAGGAACAAAGACCACACCGTATGGTTCTCCGGGGCTTCCCTTCTAACATGGATACGTCTTATATAGCTCAGTGTATACTTGATGAATACGGAGTCTCCTGCCTTCAGGTAGTCAATGCTAAATGTCTCTCAGGTATGTTAAAAGACACGTACATGCCAATATATTATATTGATGTGTCCCCAACTGAAGACTATGCCAAATTACTTTCCATCACCCGTCTTGCATACATTGCTTGTAAAATGGAAGAATACCGACCGAGGCCAGGCCCAATCCATTGCAAGAGGTGCCAGATGTGGAACCACGCGCGTGGACAATGCTCCCGTCCCGTGCGGTGTGGACTCTGTTCAGAAAATCATGACACTAGATCCCACGATTCAAACAATCATGCCCGGAAATGCGCCAATTGCTCCGAGAGTCATGCCTCCAGCTGGAAAGGATGCCTCGTTTATAGGAAACTTGCTGGCATTGATAAGCCTAGCAAAGTAGAAAAGAGAGCGTTTAGACAGACGGCTCAACCATCACATCCCAACGCAAGTAATAGCCTGCAGGCTTCTCTACCCTTAAATGACGAAAACGAGTTTCCTTCACTTCCTGAGGCAGGTCACCGTACTTCCATTCATCTACCAGCGGAGTCCACTGCTATCAATTCACATTCACCGAAGTTGGAACCTATAAAAAAAAAGAGTTGACCGTAATCGGGGCCCTCAGCAGCCCAATATGGATGCTCATGAACAAAACATTAACGCAGAAAACCTGGGCTTAGGTCTGGGACCTTTTATTCAAGATATCATTCGCTCAGTAGTCGCCCAGTTAATTACTGTGCTTAAAACAGAACTCACCAACGCCATAAAATCGATTAATTTTGCGAACATTCTATCATTATGAAGCCAAATACTCAAATTTCAATCGTGTCATGGAACTGTCGCTCATTACGTGGTAAAGCCCAAGAACTACTACATTATTCAATAACACATAAGGTCGATATCTTAATGATATCAGAAATTAAACTATCAATACAACATGACTTCAACCTTCCTGGATATAAATCATACATTGCAAGAGAACCAAATGGAACAAACAGTGCAGGGGCTCTACTCTTAGTCCGTTCTCACTTCAATCAATCTCCTTTACTCCCAATAATAGAGGATGAAATTCAACTAGCAAGATGTATGATGCATGTTGAGGGATTGGATATTCAACTTGGCGCTGTCTACGTACCTCCTGAATGCAGACGGAGAAACAGGAAACTTAGTATGGCTACTCTACTTGGTGTCATGCATGAACTCGGTCCGACATTCTTGATAGGTGGGGATCTAAATGCCAAGCATCAAAGGTGGAACTCGCCAAAAGCTAATGGCTATGGCAAACTAATTGATGCGTGGGTAAGAACATATAATTGTGGGATCGAGCATGCTGGAGTTCCCACCAGATACGACCCAAGGCCAGGTGTAAGACCAACTCATTTAGATTTATTTATCCATAAAGGGCTATCTCGTAAGATTACAAATGTTCATGTAAAGTATGACTTGAGCTCTGACCACTTGCCTCTTCATGCGGTACTACATTCTAACCCCAAAACCGTCCTTGCTAAACCATCACTGCTACAACACCCCATGGACTGGGCAAAATACAAGAAGTATCTGTTTCGAGAACTGTCACCTCAAACTTTGAAGACAACGGTGGAAGTCGAAGACGCTGTTGGTGCACTAACGAATCTGATAGCAGAAGCTGCCAAATATGCTAGACCGAAATCTCTTCCAACACCAAAAATCAACTTGAGCTTCCCTCCACATGTTCAAGAAATATGGGCTGAACGAAAAAAGGCCAGGAGAAAGTGGCTTCGTTCGGGGAATTTGAGTGACAAGCACTGCTTCAATAAACTGAGTAATGCCCTCAGCTATGAAGTGGCTTCCTTGAGAAGTGACCTAGCAAGAGAAGAAATTCTATCGCTTGAGAGTCGAAACGGGTCGCTGTACCGAAAAACTAAAATGCTCAACAAGTGCCAAAGGGATATACCTCAGCTAAAATCTGGTCACCAATGGATTTCATTACCCAAGGAAAAGGCAGATGTGTTTGCCGACATGCTCGAGGATCGATTCACACCTCTCCAAAACAATGAGGCACCTCCCACTGATTGTGAATCGTACTTTCCTTCCATAGCTGCGTATTTCTCCCCTAAAGAAGTGACAAGAGAAATAAACCGCTCAGGTACTCGAAAGGCTCCAGGTGTGGATCTGCTGGTGCAACCCTTACTCAAAAAAGCTCCGAGGAAAGTTATCACTCGCCTAACAGAAATTTATAATGCAGCGTTTCGCTTGAGATATTTCCCAAATCAATGGAAACATGCAAAAATTATTATGATTTTGAAGCCGGGAAAGCCAGAAAACGAAAAGGAATCATATCGGCCTATTAGTCTCCTTTCGCTCCTGGCGAAAATATTTGAGCGTTTGTTACTTCCGGTTCTTAAGCGGTTCATAGTTCCTGACCAACAATTCGGATTCAGACAATCCCATTCTTGTCCCCTGCAGCTACAACGGCTTACTAACTTCATCAAAAATTCGTACCAACAAAAAGAAATCTGTAGAACCACGTTTTTTGATGCAGAGCAGGCTTTCGACCGAGTTTGGCACACAGGTCTGCTGATTAAGCTAAGGCCACACCTTCCTAACAACGTTTTCGATTTATTGAAAAGCTACCTGCACAAAAGAACTTTCGTTGTGGACATAAAGAATGAGGTTTCGTCAGTTCGAACGATACGAGCTTCCGTTCCGCAAGGTAGTGTCCTAGGACCCTACCTCTACACTCTATATTGCCACGACATACCGTTACCGGTTGCTCCTGAATTCTCTGGTATTTTTGCTGATGACGTGGTTTACGCCATTAGCCGCTCTGATCCGGAGGAAGCCTCGCATGTCCTGCAAGCTTTTATAACCAAACTCGGGCAATGGTGCACTAAATGGCGGCTTAAAATCAATCCCAACAAATCTACTACAGTGACATTCTCTTACCGTCGGAGATTCCAAAATATCCCCTTATTCTATGATGGCTATCAACTACCATCCGCCTCAAGCCACAAATACTTGGGAGTCACCCTAGACCGCCACTTAACGTTTGAAGATCATATCACAGACCTCATAAAGCGCTCGAAAATCAGAACAAGCCAACTAAGACCATTGCTTAACAACTGCAACCTTACACTGTCCAATAAAATCATTTTATACAAAACCTTAATTCGTCCCATCTGGACTTACGGTCTAGCTATCTGGGGAACGTGTAGCAATTCCCAATACAGACGCCTCGAGAGCCAGCAGAACAACATACTGCAACGGTATGTTCTTCATACCCCACCATTCGTTCGAAATTCAACCATTTACAAGGATTTCTTCATGGAATCACCGACCGAACTCCGTAACTCCTGCATGAAAAAATTCCATAGCACCTACTCCGACCACTTCAACCCACTTGTCACAAGCAGTTTTGCAGCATTTTACAACCGACGGCTCACCAGACCTCGCCACATCCTCGACTGTCAAACGTCAACTTCAGTCCCTTCGACTGTCAACTAAGTGAAGTGATATGTATATCCTTCTAAGTGCGTACACTATTTCAATGAGGTATGATACAACATGTAACAGTCTCAATCAAAATAAAACAAATGGAAAAAAAAAAAAAAAAAAAAAAATATCCCATACCCCCAACGAATTCAACCCCTTCCGAGACGAATTTCGAAATACAGATAAAATGAACGATTCAGATCTTTGTGGGCTATATGAATCAAAATGTCCATGTGGAATTGAGTCACGTGGTCAAAGCCTTTCTCAAAAACGTATCTTCTTCATAGACCCCCGAAACCTCTCTCATCTTACTGTTACATATCTTTCATATTTTTATACTGATTTATTCATTGTAACTGTATAATAATATCACTCATTTAATCTAGCAATATTTCATTTCATAATAATAATTTAATTTTATTCCAAAATTATCATTACTTGAACTCAACGAGTTTTCAACGTTTTTTTTTGTGACCTTTTTTCTTTTTGAAAAGAAACTAATGAGACCGGTACGTGAGACTGAGCGGGTGAACAGTGCGTTTTTATGAGCTCCACTCACACAAGGATTGGTCGGCTGGTGTGACAGGGCAAAGGAACGTCGAGCAAGGGGTTAGCTCGAGTAGGGAGTGCTAAAGAGAGTTCAAGAAGAACCCCTGCGGCTATTGTCAGGCCTTTTGAATAACATCGATCCTTCCTTCCTTAACCCCCCCGCTTCATTCGAGTCCCTTCCAACCATGAAAAACTCCTTCAGTATATGGGTTAGGATTTCCTTTTTTCAGCAACAATATACTCATTAGCGGCTGAGCCTCCTGATTTAGAGTCGTGCGAATGACCTGGTCCACTCAACCCAGAAAGAACAGTCCCCCACTCACTGCGACAAGTCTCAACGAGAGCTATAGAATGGGATACTTTTTTCACGGTCGAATCACGTTAGCATTTTTAGATGTTGAGGTAAAATCATTTATTGTATACAAGGTTTCGTCGATTTGGCCGATGAGACAAGGGAATGGGAAGGCTTCATCCACTTCTATTTCACTGAACGGGCTTGAAAGGACTCCCATAGTTAGTTGAGTCAATGAATTGGTTGCGACACGAATGTGAGACTTCATTTCAACCATCATTTCAGATCGTTTACGCTGATAACAAAATACAACATAATTTGCAAAAGTACCGCCACAATATTATTGAGAGTCCAGAGAATTGGGAACTGATTGAAAAGGAATCAACTTCATTGAAAATTTATACGGAGCATAATATGATGATTTTATTTTGCAATGAGACTTTGTGGTTACTGAGTAGGAAATTCAGTTATTTGGTTCGGTTTCTTAAGCAGGTGAGTATTTCTGTGACTTGATATTGGAAAGTGAGACGACTCCAAGGTATTTGTGGTGGGTTTTATTGGGGATTAACTGTTGTGAGTAGTGCATGGTAGGTGTCGAGAAGTTTCTTCTGTATGTGTAGGTCAATATGCATGATTTGTTCGGATGTATTTTCACGCGCCACTTGGTGCACCATCGACCTAAACATTACAGAAGTTCCTGGAGTCGTCGCGGCAGTTGTTGATTCTGAGGAAGATAACCAGTATTATATAATATACTAAATAACCAGTATTATATAATATACTAGATAAGCAGTATTATATAATATACTAAATCATCTGCATATAATCCTGAGAAATTATATACCTACATGACTGAGAAGTCGACTAGATCTTCTGGGAGTGTCATATCAGAGCAAAATATTTTGTACCAATACGAGGCCCAGAAACTCACCTGGGGAACGCTGGCAGTTATTGGTCGACTGTTGACATTTCGCATTGGACTGTTACGACAAATGTTCGATTGCTCAGGTAGTGTGAGATTAGTGAGAATAGATTGTTCAGAAGGTTATTTCTCAGTTTACGAAGGAGGCCATAGTGCCAGGTTTGGTCTAATGTCTATTCCACATCAAAACGGTTCACTCCCCATTCCCTCAAAAAAACACTTGCCACGTCCCTAGTTCTCCCTCATCTACTTTACTGTTCTATATTCTTCTCATGTTCGCTTTCAACTGTTTTTTATAATAAACTTAAAGTTGCATATAATGCTTGTATCCGCTATGTACATGACATTAAGCCTCGCCATTCAGTTCGTGGATATTCCATTCTTTGTTTGCCTCTTGACGATTATTTTAATTTAAGAATTCTCAAATTTATGTTTTTATTTTTGAAAGGTTCCCGCTCCTCCATACTTGCGTTCATTATTCTGCAGGTCCTCCTCTGAGCGATCTGTAGGCTACCTAATTCCGTCACACGAGGGACTTTATTATAGCAAGTCATTGCTGGTGTACGGGGCTAAGATCTGGAACGCCTTTCCAACTTCTTTACGCTCGTTGCCCACCCTCGGACGTTTCCAGTTGGCACTCATTGACCATTTCAGAACTGAGAGATGAAATCTTGGATATACATGCATCCGTCCCCCCTCTCCCCACCCCTTTTCATCCCCATTACATGGTATACATAGAATATATGTATGTATGTATAATATGTAATTTGTATATTTACGCACCATATGTAATATGTATAATATATAATATATTGTAATATGTATTATAATTAGCCCTTAACTTTATTTTTGTTTTTGTTTGTATTGCCTCCAAATTCATATTTTAATCTGTCCCTAATTCATAGTTTACTGCCGTCATTATTTGTTCTTAATTCAAAATTTAATGTAATTCATGTCTCCACTATGTACTGTACCTTGTACCCAGCAGAATAAAGGCTTTATTATTATTATTAAACCAAGAGGTGTGGCACACCTCTTGCCGGTAAAACGCGCCTTTGTTGAAACGTGCAACTGTTATAGGCAGGAGTAGTTCTCTTAAAAGCCGAATTGCTGGTCTGGCACTAAATGAGCAGTGAAACGTAGCGAATATGGCTATATAAGGTGTTCAAATACCTTGCATAGGGTGGACAGTAAGATTACAACCTATATGAAGAAGTTTCACGATCCGGTTTATTCGGTTTGGGGAATATGCGAATTGCTGCATGTTTCCACGTTTCAGGAAAATAGCCAAGCCGTACTGATGCATTATAGAGGTGAGCAATGTGCGCAAAGAGTCTTCTAGGTCCTTTGACGAGAAGTGGCTGGACTATGAGATCAATTCCTAGTGCCTTTCTACCGGAAGATCGACAGATCGCTTGTTTTACCTCTTCAGGCAAGAAATATATCTCGGGGGAGGGGAATCCACAATTAAACTGTTTGTCATCGTTGTTTGTTGCTGAGTGCCTCGGGTTGTCTGAATGATGCCTATTTCTCGTGGGAAGAATGGTCTGTGGGCTGTGGCCACTTCCTACACGCAATCATATGGTTTGTCTCGCTTAGAAATTATATGTTGTGGGAAATCCACTTAACGACAAGGCCTGTGACCAATTTCTCCCATTCATGCGGTTAATAATATGATTTGATAAGAATATTCTTATTAAAACGAAATTAGAAATGGCTTGTGAAATGAAAAATGCATCAGCTATTCAACAATAAATTGTTGAAATGATAATGACGAAGTAAACTAACAGAAAAAATTTATCGAGATATTGATCAAAATTCCCATTGAATTCAAATATTGTTTCTAATGGTGGTGGAAATATCTAAAGTAGCTGATATTTAACTATCACTAGATTCCAGTTCAGAATGGTCCAAAATGGATACTATATTGATACTGATGAATCATCAGTGATGATTGCCTTGTGCAACGTTGCGAGTTGAATACCCAAGACTTTGTCTGGTTCCCGAGGGGCCTGAAAAAATGGTTCTGATAGCAAGGCAGTGGGGTAGGCTCACTGGATAATTTTCTGTCGTATAAATCAAGGATGACGAGTCAGGGAAGCGGGCGATTTTTCACCGTAGGTTATCTCCAGCCTGCCAACCAGAAGGTTGAGCAGCTCACAACGATACGGCTAGGCCGATGAGGGTACTTGGGGAAATATACGACTTTCGTCCTTATAGATCTCATCTGGCCGCTTAGAGCTCTTGAGTCATTGTTTGCTATTGTTGACATTTGTTTGCTACCATTGTCGTCTAGACCTGAAAATTATGTAGTAAGTTACAAAGAGTATCTCTAAGGTAGATAAATATTTGGGATCAATTTCGATTTCCGATTACTCACCTTGCATCATGCCCCAAAATTACCTCGCAACATTGCATAAATGATTTCTTGAATAAATCCACAACTTGATTTTGTTGATAGGGGTCCGTGGGTTTCAGGACAGGCATACTTAATAAATGTGGGGGAATGGACCCATGTTGCGTTGATTGAGGAGAAACAGATAGCGAACTCCAACCCAGAAGCCCCAGTTGTGGATGTCAGGCGAGTCTATCGATAGAGAAAGGAAAGAGATCAAACGTACGATATCAATCAAATATTGATACGGTCACGCATCCACAAATTTCTTCACAACAAATATTGAGACAAATATGAACATCTATCAAATAAAATTTTGACAACTTTCGAGTTATAAATTGTTATGGATTAGGTACTCTAAAATGCTGCCAAGCTCCACTCGACGAAAGTGGATGCATATGATTTTAAGGTACGTGGTGGAAAATACCATTCAAGTATGTATACATAAATATCTATGGTATCTATGGTATAAATTATCATTTGGAATTTAGTCAAGCCGTTTTGGTTTATAAAAATAAAGAGACTGTAGTTCCCTATTGACCACAAGAAAATTACGTGTGTTTTCAGGTAAAATATTATCTTCTCCCTTTTATCGTGATCCCTCAACTAATAATAGTTCTGATACAATGTTATTCCGAAAAACATTCTTTTCAAGGAAATATAGTCGAAATTAGCTTAAATGTTCAGGGATTGTGGGGGATGGTACGTGGATGGTTCCATATTATTCTCATTAAATTCCAACGGAGCAGATTCATCATCATTCACTGTTGATCGATTTGATTAATGGTAGGCAAAATCGTCTTCTACAAAATGTGCGCTGTATTTGATTTTCCGAAATTATAAAATAAGTTCAGAAGTCTCTCGTCATAAAGAAAGACTTTGATAGATTGTTTCTATGGCAACTTGCCTACTAGAGGCAAGTGCGTACTCAAAGTCATGGACCAGATGTTTATGAAATTTGTAGCAAAAACGTTGATTCAATTGATCGATGGGCATTCACGTCTCTATCTTTGTGTATACACCAATATATTTAACATATGATTATATTCCCCGGGGTCGCTCCGCGAACGGGTTTAGTTGTACTCCCATTCCACTAAATTCATAATACCGTATGATACGAACGAAATCACTCGCGACGATATCGTGGAAACACATGTCATACAGAACAACAAGAGTATTGAAAAAAACTCTGCAAATTCTTGACACAACGGTTCATTATCTTCTTTGTACAGATCACCCTTCTGTCTAGATCACTAGGTCTAAATGTCTAGATCCTAAATGTTAGATTAATTATTATTATCAATTATCACTAATTATTACCAATTTTATCAAGTACCTAGTGAAAATTATTATAATTTATTGTTAGGTATTAATAATTGGTAATTATTATTAATAATAATTGTTATTCATTATGATTAATTATTACGATATAATTCTGGGGTTTTTAATGCTACCTCGGTAATAATTTTTCTATAAAAGAAGTACCTACCAACAAACATTCGAAATTACCTTCATTTCCGTAGCACGAAACGCACCTCAGAACAACAAACTCGACATCACTTAAGCCATATGATGTTCCAAAGAGCTTGTTAGTATGAAAATGGACCTGTATTTCAACAGTTTGAGTCATGATCGTGTTGTGAGGCACAATCTTTGAGCCGTCATTGTGAACGAACGGCTGGTCGTACAAAGCTCCGGATGGTCTTAAAAAATTCTACGGAACGAACTCTATCTAAATATGAAATAAAAAACATACCGTTCTATATGAATTTTTCGAGATATGGAATTTTCAAAATTTCAAAATTCGTTTTGAACCCCTTCCCCTTGACCTAGGGTTATGAAAAGTTTCGAGGATCATTGTGGGGCTGGTCCAAACCCAGAAACCAAATTTCGTAATTTTAACTCAACGCTAACTGGGCAAAGTGGCGCGGACGGCGGACGGCGGACGGCGTACGGCGGACGGACGGATTTTTTTTTATTCGATTTTCTGAATCTACGTATCTTGAAACGTAAACCAACAAATTTTGAGGGGGGGTTAAAATTTTTTTTTCTTTGGGCGATTCCAATGGTTCATTATCGAAGATAATAAACCAAAACTGTCTATTTCTACTGAAATATCGAGAAGTAGACAGTGGAAATAGTTTTTTTTTTCTTTATACAATAAAGAACGCACTAGAGCACTTCAATGTACTCTATTTCATTAACTAAAATGGAAGTCGGTCATGAGAGGATGTTCGGTAAGCACATTTCATTGTCTAGCGATGGTACATTATGTAAATTGCTACTTCCTGTAAAATATGGTGTATACAGGTCGCGTCCGGACGGTTCCAGTATCCGAAATTGAGCGAACTGTACCGATTCCCATTGATTGAGAACGATAACAAGGGTTGGTAATAGGTTGGTAATGGTGGAAGAGCATAAGCGTGTTCGGCGGTGGCCGGCACGACGATGTCGAAGAGTGCGATTTAAAGCACTTTCGGGGTCAAGTGTCAGCCCATCTCTCATCCCTACTACCGGACCACATAAGGATGAAACAGCAAATAGAGTGGTCAGTTTCCCCGCCAGAACCTAAATTTCATTAATTCTGTTTGGCAAGTTACAGCAATGGTGAGTGGACTTTTCGCATTGTGATCCTCCAACGGTAGCCGGGTACAACTGCGGAAATAATTTTTAAACAATCAGTGCTGAATTGACGTGTTTTTTTTTTTTTTAAATACAATCGTTGATCGTTATAACGATAAGATCACAACCCAACGTAAAGGCTCTCCCAGAAACCTTGGAGGGGATTCTCTAGAGATAAATTCAGCGCAAAACTCCATCTCATATTAGGTATAAAATCCTCAATCTTGATTTACTGTTTCCATTCGAGTAGGCTTACAGATAGCCGTCCTCTCTGAATGGCGAGCAGAGTAATCGGTAGGTAACTACCGCGGTACCTACCTACTGTACTCAGCACTATTTCAACTAAATTCTTCGTCTATATGTCGACATTTATAATTCATTGGTTATTTCCTGTGCGAATCTATTGGCAATTATTTACGATCACGGAACATGGGCCGAATCTTAGTGTTCCAATGTGAAAAATATCCAAAAATAGTAAATTCGTTTCGGGACTCCAAAGGCAACTAACTAACGAATGGGTCTTCATTTTGAACGTCTGGCTCGTAAGATGATTCATGACTTACAGAATGCTGCATGTGCCGATGTGTTTATCCACCCTTGCCAAACATTCAGGAAAATTGTCAAAAGTTTGCCAACAAACCTTGGTTCTTTATCACTCGTGCCGAACACATCTCAACATAATTTTTGTTCCGGATTATCCCGTGTTGAATTAACAAATTACAAAAGACGCTTGCTGAAAAAAGTCTACCTCTCCGACGAAACACAAGTTGATCGAACTAAGTCTGGACTAACTGGACTGAACAAAGTGATCATGAAAATCAATCTCCAAGTGAAAAACGCACTCATAAACTGTTGAATCACCATTCATAAACAATCTTGGCCTCTTCTCATACATTTTAATGGGAAATGTCTCTAAACGAAAACATATTTACGTCAGTGTTGACGATGTTGGCCGTGGACCAACCTTATTCAGGAATATAACAGTGAAGGGCAGTGCACTGGAGCAGCTCGGTCCCAGTTTTAAGACGCGTTTAGGTAGGAGATTCCGTTTCGATCAATAAACAGCGGAGCCAGCCGGTTGTCCACTCGGCCCTTATTACCCTCGTATATGAACGGTTTCCCATCTGATGAGCCCACTGATGAAATTATGCATCACCTACGGTGCCCTCGGCACTCGAAAGCTGGTTAACTAGATTTCAAAAGATCGCCGGCGGAATAGGGAAATCTCCACACTTTGCATCGATTTATCTCATTATTGAAGTCAAACGAAACAAGTTAAATTCGCAGTAGTATTGAGGACACAATTGTAAAGCTTGACATTATGACAGGCACATACAGAATTATTATATTGGTGACAGTTAATCAGCACAGCATGGAATGATGCATCCATTAATCTTTGACATCTACCTAACATTATCGCAATTTCAACGTACTCGAGAGAACTCCTCTAGTCTACAACTTTCTGGATTTTGTTTGTTCGTATGAAATTGTTGTAAAAATTATCCAATCTCAATTTTAGTTCAATAGCGTCTTTTATTTCCTCGAATTCATAATCCGAGCGCATAATTCTTAGAATAGTTACGAGTACATAACTATTGCCTACTGCATAATATATTATATTGATATTGTAGGGAACAGTGGAGTCAGCGATTCATTGTATGTTACCGTGGAAGCTATATTTCCCATTCTTAGTTGTCATTATTTTTAGAATCAAGGATCGCTCACATCTAAATTGGGGTTCTGATCCAGAATAGGTTACAATGGTGGCAAGTATGACTCGATGTTAGTGATGTCGGAAGGATGGACAGCTGCCTCTCCATCTTATGCTCAAATCCCACAATATTATACTCCAACACATGGTTTCACAGTGCATGCCAGCAACGCAGTTGAGGCCACACACTCACTCGGATGGTAGGAGTCAGATGATTTCACTCACAACAGAGTATCATGTTCAAGAAGTTCTGATGACGGTGGTCATGCCCCCTTTGCTCATATCCCAATCAGGTATGGGAAGACCCTCAGTAAAAAGAGTCTGGCGGATTGGGGGAAGGAATGGGCCTTGACCACGAAGGGATCGGCCTTGACCACAAGTAAATGATGATCCTGCCTGTTACTGTGATTGGGTTACATCGTTAATTTAAGAGTACCTGCCAACTCCTGAAACAGAGTCGTAGACTTCCGATGCGGATGGTAGTCAATATTGATCTCCAACATTTGAACAGCTTCAACCTTTCGAAGACCATGTGAACACCTATCTTGGTCATCATTGATCTGGAATTCATCTCACATGGTCGTACATGAATTTCTTCTGCGCATAGCTTTATTATTATCGGGGAATATTGTTCATTTCATTTTTGAAATACATGTAGTTAAAACATGAAAATTCAGAAGAGGAGTGAGGACTTGTAACATTGGAGTTGGACATCACCGAACTGTCACCATCTTAATTATATTTGCCTTTGAATTCTGCTATCCCTGAAATTCCATGAAACGTACATTGTAACTGTACGTCAGTTTATAGAGTTTCATATTTGCCTATGCGATCAAATTCATATTTCACCTCCACACACGAAACCAAATTTGTTGAGGAAAGTATGGAGTGGAATACACAAGTAGAATTAGTGATCTATATGTAGTAGGTATCATTCGAGGCTGATGTGTTCCATCACCTGTAATGGCCGAACCTTGCAGGGTGTGAAATTCGCAGGAGCTCCGAAACGTGACGTTTGAAATGATAGATGGGCGAAAGCTGTGTGTAAGAGATGGGTCAATGCCGGCCAAGCTGTGTGATGACGAATCCGAGTTCTAAACTTGGAGCAAAGCTCTAACACCTGTACGTTGCTCCCGGACAGCCCGTAACACGTTCCCTTACGAACAGACACACAGCCGAGTTGAGATTTAGGAGAATATATAACCACCACTGGTAAACTCGATACACGACTCAAAAATGAATCTTATTCGTCGTCTTCGTATAAATCAGAAATCCTTCTCTTATAGCACAACAGTAGATATAATTAAGCAAAACCTTATCTGTAGTCACTGAACAATATACACGAGTTGCCCTGAATGAATGTAATTTTTGGAATCTCGCTTCGTAGAGTGGTGATTTCGTAATGGTAAGCCGCTATCAGTAAGCGCCGCCTTCAAAACACAGTACACGCCGTACAGCCGTTCCTGGCACTGTGAGGCTGGTGTTGGATGCTTCGAGAAACCAATTCCGCTCATTGGATTACTCATTTAACTGAGCCTAACCGTTTCCACGATAAGAAGAGAACATAGTTTTATTTGGTAATAATGTCCTTGACATCCGTAATGATTCACCGGTTGTCTTGAATCGTTACATTCAGTAGCTCGGGATCAATGAAATCTCCTCCTCACAAGTTTTTCTATTTAGAACGACGCGTCCGAACTCGCCCTCCCAAGCCTCCCTTCACTCTCGTTCTCCCACTTTCTCCATATCTATATTTAAGCCCGAGTAATCAGGTTGTAAGATAAAGATTGCGGCTGTTTTACGCAAACGGAATTCTATTTAAAACCGGATGAAACTCGCGCTCCAAACATTGAACGGTCGTAGTTTTCGCGAGCGACCTTGCTAACTCACTTTCTGTTCTTTCACCCAACTAGATTGACGGTCTTTTCCCTCCAGCACAACGGGAGAACACGGTAACCCCGACTGAATTTCACCATAAATGTGTACTTATTAACAACTCAGCTGTATTAGATTGGTAAAAACTGCAGTTGAATCAATTCCATGAATATAGCTTTTGCTTCTAATGCAAACTTCTTTACTGTCCAAACTCATTACTGTGTGAATTAACTTTCCGATGGTAGGCGCCCTTCGATGTCGCATTCAAGCGCATTTCAACGCATCGGTAACGCTTAATTCTTGAATGAATGAATGAATGAATATATTTATTGCCACTTTTTATAGTATGTAATAAAATAATTACCTTACATTATATAATTTAACAGAAGTTCAACAACAAACATAGACAAAAAACATTCAAGTCTGGATGAGCTGATAAGGCTGAGCAAATAGTTTGAAGTATGATAAGTTGTGGTTGAAAAAAAATTGCAATTTTTACTTCACTGTACTCAGTGATTCAGCGCTCCACTCTTATCATGAGTTCGAGTGATGCGGGTTTTGAGCAACAATACCTATTATTTGTTCCTGGACTTATTAACAAACAACATCCGTCACCAGGTGGCCAGGCTTTTGAAAAGAGCGTGAAGTCATTCTTTGTATTCCAATTTTCATTTCATCTTCTGCTTTTTTTGTTTTTACATTCAATCAGTATTGGAATAAATCTCCGGAATTCATCAGTTTGAGCTTATTGGGTGAGGGGGTTATGTATTCCCCGGGGGAATTTCTTAATAGAGTGAATCTCAACTTATTTCTCAAGACTCATCCAATTTGGTCGGAACTTTTGTAATAAATGGATTATTGGATGAATATGTTGTTGTGCATTTTTCAATTTTGTGCGTTTATTATTATTATTATTTTTTTATTGTATGCCGTACATTCCCTCAATGCCCAAAACTTTCCCTTCCATACGATGTACGAAATCTAACCTCTTCTGTCGTTTCGTATTTTCTATTAATCTCGTAGTCAATTGAAACCAAACGTGATAGCCTCAGTTCCTCCATGACACAATATCAAACATTTCAATAATGAACTTATGGACAGTCAAAGCAATCTGATATTCTAGAGATATAAGTATTAAGGTCAGAGGTACATTCCAGCATAACCCTAATATCCTGTTGAGGACCTCCCCACCCAATCGATTGGCAAAGATGGCCACTTAGGATATTCCAACACGTGAGTGATGTAACTCGTGCTATTCCAATCATCACTTTTCCGGTCACGGAAAAAGGGTCGGATTGAAGATTATTACACAGCTGTTTGTTATTGCTTATTTAATTCTGAGTTCCGCCCAATCTTCCTCATTTTAACTGGGCGTCAGCACAAACGCACCAAATAATTAGATATACTTCCACTTGAACCAATTACAATACCCACCTTATTATCTCATAATAGTGTCTACACACTTCTTTCATGTGGTATAGCAAGCATATGGATAAAATTGCATTGACAAACATGAACATCATATTGACTTTTATTTAACATACATGTACAAATAGAATGTATTGGCTATCCCTCAAGTAGGAATCTAAAAATACTCGAACAAGGAACACCATCCGCTTTTGTATTGACTAATCATATAACTGGGACCTAAACTCTAGTCAAAGGTCCGATTCAATGTAGTTAATAGATACTGGAAACATATGCGTGTCCTGATAGGAGTCATTTCCCACGATGGAAATTGGGGAAAATCCTCAGTTCTTTTATCATTTAACCATCTACGATATATACGTATAACTTCTTGAGATTAAATAGTTCTTAGACATTGTTTGGTCTAATTTCAATCCTACGATACGCACCTATTGAAGAAGAGCAATCAACTACTTCTTCTTCTTCTTCTACTAATTCTCACTGTGAATTTCTTCTCCTTATCCCCAATAGAGATGTTTGTCTTGTCGGGTTTATCAGCGTTGGCTAATGTTGTTTGTTGTCTCATATCTTGGACAAATCTTTTTGGTCGTTGTAGTACCAGAGCTCTCAATAACAGTTGATCATTCCTTATGGTCTTCAGCCTCACTCCACAATTTGAGTCTGCTCGGCGGGCGAAGGTGAATGCTTTCAAAGTTCTCTCTTGGCCTACTTCCGCTATGCGTCCATTAGATGACATGTGTGAAGAAGTACCCTCTCTAATGTGACCGCGACAACTGCCTGTGTTCAACGCAGTTTACTCAAGAAGTTGGCTAAGATCATCATCATGTCAGCTCCTGCATCTCCTGTCTTCATAAATTGGGCCAAAATATTACAGATAATCAATAGTTTTCAATAGTCCATCTAGCGTTCGTTCAATGACGTAAAAGCCCAGGATTATCTGCTAGGGATTTCGTCTTCCAAAGTCCAATTTTATTCATCCATCAATACTGCGTGTTGCCTAAAAAAATAGGGATCCAGGACTGCCACAATTCATAAAGGTATTATCGCGAGAACCTCTCTTTAAATCTTTTATGAGTTGACCGCTCAATGCATGGAGTTCATGGCTAACCGTAGGGGTTGGATGAGCAGCAGTCGAGACGCTGCAGCGTCACACGAGTCGATGGGATACATAATGCTAAATTTAGTGCCAGACATTCCTCCCAATGATAATGAATTCTAAGTGGAACGCTCCAGTGTGCAAATAAACGTTTAGAATTTGGCAGGATAGCACATTATTGATGAAACTCTACCACTGATCTAGGGACGCGGGAGCGTCCCGCCCGCCAAGAAAACCGAAGCCCTGAAAACCGAAGCGACTGAGACACTGATTACGCGACGGAACAAGTTCGGGTTTTCACCATCCCGTAGCTCGGTCCCCTGAGTGTCTTGAGAGTTGATTTTTTGTACACCAACTCTCCAGGGGCACGTGAGGACGTAAAACAAATTTCAGCTCTTGGGAACATCAGGTGTCGGGGGTATAACAATTTTAAAACCACTATTTTTCACGTTTTTCGTGTTCTTCTTCTTGTTGTCGTTGTCGTTGTCGTAGTCGTTGTTGTTCATTGACGGGGCTACAGCCCAGCAGACAAATCGGATCGAGCTGAAATTTTGCACACACGTTTTTTATGCTCCAAGGGAGTGCCTTTTGACCATTTTTTCTCCCTCCCCCCATTTCCCCCCCAATTAGGGGGGAAATAGTGTTTTTTAGGAATTTCAAATGGTCATAAGTCCTTCAAAATTGAAGCTTTTTCAGATTTTCTTTTTTAGTTGTGTTCAGCTTTTCAAACTGTTTAATTTGAGATCAAAAAATGCTTCCTAAAAGGAGAAATAAAAGAGTTATGGTGATTTTTCTATTTCCAACAACAACTGCCGCAAATATTGATGAAAATTGGTGCGGTTGGTCTTAAAATGTCCGCTAGGTTGGCTGGAATATGCTCAATAATTTTGAACTAAATCTCAATCGATTTGACTAATCCACAGCCAAAAATACGTGAATAAATTCCACATCTACTGATTTGGCTAATTTCCGAAAACATCAAAGTTGAACGGTGGTCAGAAAAATTGCCGTAGAGTGGCGCCTATTTAAGGATCGATAGGAAATTTAATGGGCTTTCGAATGAGGGTAGCACACTTTGCCACTTTTCCCAACGGTTCTCGAGTTATTCGCGATTTTTGGTATAAAAACGTGCGTTTTACGTTTTGCAAACTTTCTGTGGCCGCCGGTAGCCTCGTGGACAAGCGCGTCTGTCCGCGATGCGTAAGATCTTGGGTTCAATACCCGCTGGCGTGAAAGGATTTTTCATATACTTAGCCGTTGCGGCGGTCACCTGGTGGAATAACAAACAATAATTTCCAAAAAATAATTATTCTTGTCACAAAAAGAAGAAACAAAAAGGCAAATTAGTAGGCGTACTAATTTTTTACTAAATTTTGACTAGGATAAAACTTCATTTAGGAAAACATTTACTAGTTACCTCGTAGGTACTTTTGTTAAATTGAACCGTATTGTATAAGTACCGCTCGAAAAGTAGCCATGCAAAAAGATGTGATATCCCCCAAAAACAACTCCGTTGTAAAAACTGACCCGCCAAAAAACCTCAGCCGCAAAAAGGAATGATATCCATTTTGCCCGCCAGCCACATATATAGGATGCTCGGTGCTTCGCACCTCGCTGTTGAGTGTGCATATAGAAACCTGATCCTCCTACCCCTAACCTCCACCGTCAATGTTTTCCTGTTCCCTGTCTCCTTCCGACAACCCTTTCTCACCCTTAGTCACCCTCGGTTTCACCTAATATGTTTCCTCTGTTACACCAGCAGGGAGCTTTACGCTTCTTTCAATGCTGTTGGCGGGAGCTTTTCGCCAGATGATATAGTTGTACCACCACTGATTACTCGTGACCACCAGTAATACTTATAATATAGTAATGCTTCAATTCAGGCTTGTTCATCCGGTAAAAAGCTCCCGCCAACAGCATTGAAAGAAGCGTAAAGCTCCCTGCTGGTGTAACAGAGGAAACATATTAGGTGAAACCGAGGGTGACTAAGGGTGAGAAAGGGTTGTCGGAAGGAGACAGGGAACAGGAAAACATTGACGGTGGAGGTTAGGGGTAGGAGGATCAGGTTTCTATATGCAACTCAACAGCGAGGTGCGAAGCACCGAGCATCCTATATATGTGGCTGGCGGGCAAAATGGATATCATTCCTTTTTGCGGCTGAGGTTTTTTGGCGGGTCAGTTTTTACAACGGAGTTGTTTTTGGGGGATACCGATAACTTCAGAGTGTGGGTCAGGAATACGGCTGCTTTGAGTGTTATATACATATATGACTATTTGGAATGTCATGCGACAATCTGACAACAGCGCTAGTCAGGTTTAACCCTCTCATGCCGCTGGGGCCGTTCACTCGAAACAAGCCGCGCACGGGGTGAAGTGTGTCGGAACAGAGTCGACTTTCTACCCATCCTGATGGGAGGGGTGGCACAGTTCGCTATATTTAAACTGTGCTCCTGACGGAGGACGCGGAATGAACAGTGAAGAATGGAGGTCCCGATTTTCCATATTATCCTCTTCCCTGGTTCCCGTCTTTCGGGTATTTCACTGCCTGAACTTATGTACTGTAAATTCGAAACGGTGCCCCCATCAATCAACGATTCTGGTACATACTCGTGGTAAATATACGAGCTATAGAGACTCAAAGTTTCTCAAAGAGTCATGCCAAACGCAGTATGCATCCAAAGGACCAATGGGACTCATATTATGGAATGGGATATCCATTACTTAACCAAAATTAGCCTTGAATACTGAATCGTACCAGTAAAACCAGTAATTTCTTCGAAAATTCCCTCTTATAGCAATGCTGCACGACTGTGGATTTTTTTAGAATCGTTTCGTGTGGGAAAGGGCCGGTAATGTGAAAAGAGCAATCCGCTCATTCAGCAGTCGGGAGAACAAAGCCTGCACTTGTAAGCCATATTCATCGATCGCGCTCATACTGAAGCACTACTCATATATCAGGATATTTCCGCCAGTGAAAGGTCATCGTGTAATAAAGCATCATCAGAAAATGCCCTATCCAAAGGTTCAGGTTAATCTGAACAGATGGATGTGGCTGCAGGGTGGCGGTTGCCACATATATCTAGCTTTGTGTTTATGGAGGAGCGACTGAGGGAGGTCCCCCCCCCACCCCCACCGTACTTCTATTCAATATTTCGACTCACCCATTCCATCGAGCCTCGTGACCCGCACCCTCCTGAATTCAATAACCCACTTTCCAGTTTTTTTTTTTTTTTTTTTTTTCTAGCTGCCAAACTGGGTTTGATTGCTTTGAACTCGTTCAAAGGCGTTAGGTCTCACTATGGAATCTGAAAATTTCGTTTGCCACAAACTTTGTGGTACGATGCTGTGAATGAATCCTGTTTAAGTGCTTAATGATTTCTAAGCGACTCTACAGTAGCCACGTTCGTGTTTTGAATGAATTATTGATAGAACCTCTTAAATGGGAAGTGAATGCTTTTCACCATCAGTCTTTTTGGATAAATATAAATCGGTAGGAAGTATAGAACAGCGCTTTACATGGATTAATAGTCTGGAGTATTTTAAAGATTAATCACAAACACAGTTTCTTTATCTCGGGGGGAATATTGTATAAAAGTACGTAGAATCGACGTGATTTGCTTCTCAATGAGACAATCAGGGTCTGAATAATGTGCCATAATCTGCTACTTCTGGGATTTGGGTCAGCACAGGAGTACGTTTGGACAGCTATTTGTTGGCTAATACAAGGCATTTCAAATGGTGAATGCAGTTCTAACAATTTTAATCTAAGGAACGGTTTCATGTGCAGCTCTTATGCCGTCATCCCTACCATCTTCCAGATCACATTTGGTTCGTCATAGATTGAACCGTGATGATCCCGATCCGCTTCACCCACTAACATCCATTAGGTTTTGGATATATAATATATATACTCAGGCCTGAATCAATATCTAATATTAACGGCAAAGTTATTCAATTTTAGGACAAGGTCGAGGGAGTACCGCAAAACAGCGGCGATTCATTAGCTCTTGGACTGAGTATCAGGTGTGTCGAAATAAGAAGGAGGGATTTGTGAACACTCGGCTTTCCACGTGACGGCACGGATAAAAGAAAAAATTGTCGGTGCAGTTTTTTAAATTAACGATGGGTTTTTTTAATGGGAGGGGGGGGGATATTGCACGTACCTGCGCTTGCTTGTATACAGTATAAATGCGTTATTTTCTGGCAGACTCACTGGTTCATGAATCATAGTGAAAATGCTTTACGACTGGACCTTATTAATTTTTCCAATCTTTTGAATGCCATTTCATCTCACATGACCATCTAGCCTTCGGCGTTTGCTGCGGATCAGTATTTTAATACAGCTATACCACTGAATGAATAATTGAGGAGGTCCGATCAATATTCATGATAGACTTCCTAATATCGTGTCATCACTCGATCCTTAATCAAATTTACCTTTTAGAATTGACTGATCAACTGAATGCAGCCCGTTTTCGCTCATCCCTAAATATCAACAAAATTGTCTGTTGTCGACGAAATATATGCTAACTTAATAATGCGTTTATTGAATTCGCTCTGAATTTGATTTCGCTTTTATTCTGAAATTTAACCGATAGGTCCTTTGCTACGTTGACTTCATACAAGATGGTCGAATTTGATAAGCTTCAGACTTTCCGAATAAGTCACGCTTATTGGGAGTACAAAATCTTCTTCAAGGTCGACGAATCGCTACCACCTGAGCCGACCCTCAAAACTTTCATGAGCTGTTTAGCGCCATTAACTTGACGATTGACGCCCAGTCACGCATACATTGTCCCGTAACGAAGGAAATATAGATATTCACAACGCCAGGGAATCATTACCGCCGAAAAAACGATTTCCCCAATTTCGGGCATTTCTTCAAAGGGTGTTTAGGGGTCTCATTGTTTTTAAATTATCCGCCGAGTAAAATTTGGCGGTAGCGGGGAGAGGGGTGTTTCGTAAAGAAGCCGCAACCAGGATTACGGGCGGTCCTTTGTTCTTTGAACGTTCGTTATTGTCGAATTAGTGGGTTTATTCCTATCCGTATATAGGAGACTCAAGAGGCTTTTTCAACCTCCAGTTGTTCTTTGCTAGTTCAGCGGGACTTTTCGCGAAATTTCATCCATGCCTTCTGGTGAGGAAGATTCCAAGATAACCCGATCAATCCGAGCATTCATGTCGGGTGGGAGTCACGAGGTGGATACACCGTCTGTGGAATTGACTGGAGTTCACGACATTGCAGGTGCGTTGAGATTGTCAAACTGCTCGTTTCTTTCTAGTTTCTCTACAGAAAGCACAATACCGGTCATAAAATCTTAAATAATTTTCTAGTAGACAATGGTTCTATGGACTACTGAGAAAAATGTTCACAATTCAAACTAGAATCAGAATGAAGTTTACAATCAGATTACCGGAATTCGATCCCATGACCCCGTTCATAGTTATTCAATGGTATCCATTATGGTGGCATGTTGCTTAGTAATTATTGGATATGGTTAGAGGTTTATCCAAAAAGGATAAACTGATAACTAGTAATTTTAAGATGCAATAATATTATGTTATCAAAATTCGGTAATGAAATACGTTTCGATGCTTTATTTAATTCTGGTGACGAGTCTAAAATCACAAAGACCCAAGAGAGGTCTTCAGGTATTCATCATGACAGGTCTTCAGGTTGCTTTTACAAAAGAAGCGGATCCCATATTTCTTAATCACAATTACAGTAATTATGATAACACTAACCATGACTAACATAACTTATTCTCATGATTACAATCCTTTTCATCGAATAGGCTTCGGTTTTCATAATATTATTGTTCATCATAATCCGTTTCAATAACAAGAAATAAACGTCGTCTTTTAGCGAATTTTCGAAGACTTTGCTGTTCTAACACCAATAACGGATGGTATCAGTCAATTCTCGACATTTCAGGGTCGGCCGTTCTTGCCTGGTGTTTCAGATAATTCTGACTACGACTCTTCTGTATGTTAGATAAATGTAGATGGTAGATGCATTGGTAGATGCATTCTTTCTTATCCATTCAGTCCTGAAGGTTTGAAGTCCTCTATTTGTGTATTCCATTTCTATATTATCTGTTCCTTTCTGAATTATCACAATGAAACGTGAATGGTTTCTGCATCACCCACCATATAAGTACCCGAAGTAGTGTTTTTTGCAACCCTCGCGAATGCATTTTTCTTTAAAATTTGCTTAAAACAGCCGTTGTCCCAAAAATTTCAGAAAATATCGATCAATCAGCGGCGTATTTGTCGAGGTGTCTATGAATTATTAAGACAAAGTTTCACCATATCTTATACCTAACAGCAGCGGATATTCGTTGTGAAATCGCTGGTCAACACCCAAATGTTGTTCAAATTCGAGTTGCTCCAATGACGAAGAAATCACACGGCAAAAAATTGAGTGAAAATCCCACAATTGAATCAGGTTCTAGATATTGGCAATCGCTCACATTCACGGCACGTGTGGTCTTATGGTGTTCACTCCTCCCAATCACGAGAATCTCATTTTGTGGAGCCTGTTCGCTTTTAATCACCCACCATCAGACCTCTGAGACGAAAATTCTTCCTTGGAGAATTTCCAAAACCTTCTTTCTAACTCGAGTTTTTCTTCACCCTCTCCTCCGCTCCACCTCCCCTCAGTGGCTCCTTTCTCCGAATGTATATAGATATTATTTTTCTTCTTTTCTCCCTTGTCCCCCTCATCCGACTGTTGACTCACAGCGGAGCTTGACTCAAAAAGTTGATAATGGAAGCGTGCTTTATCTCACAGTCTATTTCCCTCCGAGGGCTAACCCTGCTTTTTGCAAGAAATGTCGACATTCAAGACTTCATTTGTTCAGTCATTTCACTTTTAGACATACAAACAAAAGTTAACGGGAACCATACCAAACAAATCTCACGAAAATACGACTTTCAGGAATTAAATGTTTCTTTTGGTGTAGTTAGAATCCCCCCAAAAACAACTCCGTTGTAAAAACTGGCCCGCCAAAAAACCTCAGCCGCAAAAAGGAATGATATCCATTTTGCCCGCCAGCCACATATATAGGATGCTCGGTGCTTCGCACCTCGCTGTTGAGTGTGCATATAGAAACCTGATCCTCCTACCCCAAACCTCCACCGTCAATGTTTTCCTGTTCCCTGTCTCCTTCCCAGCCCCCTCTCACCCTTAGTCACCCTCGGTTTCACTTAACATGTTTCCTCTGTTACACCAGCAGGGAGCTTTACGCTTCTTTCAATGCTGTTGGCGGGAGCTTTTTGCCAGATGAACAAGCCTGAATTGAAGCATTACTATATTATAAGTATTACCTACTGGTGGTCACGAGTAATCAGTGGTGGGACACCTATAATGAAGTAATGCTTCAATTCAGGCAAGTTCATCTGGCAAAAAGCTCCCGCCAACAGCATTGAAAGAAGCGTAAAGCTCCCTGCTGGTGTAACAGAGGAAACATGTTAAGTGAAACCGAGGGTGACTAAGGGTGAGAGGGGGCTGGGAAGGAGACAGGGAACAGGAAAACATTGACGGTGGAGGTTAGGGGTAGGAGGAATAGGTTTCTATATGCACACTCAACAGCGAGGTGCGAAGCACCGAGCATCCTATATATGTGGCTGGCGGGCAAAATGGATATCATTCCTTTTTGCGGCTGAGGTTTTTTGGCGGGCCAGTTTTTACAACGGAGTTGTTTTTGGGGGGATATCACATCTTTTTGCATGGCTAGTTTTCGAGTGGTACTTATACAATACGGTTCAATTTAACAAAAGTACCTACGAGGTAACTAGTAAATGTTTTCCTAAATGAAGTTTTATCCTTGTCAAAATTTAGTAAAAAATTAGTACGCCTACTAATTTGCCTTTTTGTTTCTTCTTTTTGTGACAAGAATAATTATTTTTTGGAAATTATTGTTTGTTATCTGAAATGTGTTTGAAAAATAAGTAGTTTTAAAATTTTTGCGAATTGGTTAAATAGTAGTTTTAAAATTTTCGATTAATTAAAACAATTAACAATTTTGAAAAAATTATTAAAATTTAAAACAATTATTATTATTATTATTAAATTTAAAAAATAGAAAGAATTAGAAATTTCAATGAAAGAGAAAGTGGAAAGAGAAAGTTTGCAAAAGGTAAAACGCACGTTTTTATACCAAAAATCGCGAATAACTCGAGAACCGTTGGGAAAAGTGACAAAGTGCGCTACCCTCATTCGAAAGCCCATAAAATTTCCTATCGATCCTTAAACAGGCGCCACTCTACGACAATTTTTCTGACCACCGTTCAACTTTGATGTTTTCGGAAATTAGCCAAATCAGTAGATGTGGAATTTATTCACGTATTTTTGGCTGTAGATTAGTCGAATCGATTGAGATTTAGTTCAAAATTATTGAGCATATACTAGACAACCTAGCGGACATTTTAAGACCAACCGCACCAATTTCCATCAATTTATTTATTGTTGAAAACAGAAAAATCACCATAACTCCTTTGTTTTACTCGTTAGGAAGCTCTTTTTGAGCTCAAATTAAACAGTTTTAAAAGCTGAATACAACTAAAAAAGAAAATCCGAAAAAGCTTCAATTTTGAAGGAGTTATGACCATTTGAAATTCCTAAAAATTACTATTTCCCCCCTAATTGGGAGGGAAATGGGGGGAGGGAGAAAAAATGGTCAAAAGGCACTCCCTTGGAGCATAACAAACGTGTGTGCAAAATTTCAGCTCGATCCGATTTGTCTGCTGGGCTGTAGCCCCGTCAATGAACAACAACAACGAGAAGAAGAACACGAAAAACGTGAAAAATAGTGGTTTTAAAATTGTTATACCCCCGACACCTGATATTCCCGAGAGCTGAATTTTGGTTTACGTCCTCACGTGCCCCCGGAGAGTTGGTGTACAAAAAATCAACTCTCGAGACACTCAGGGGACCGAGCTACGGGATGGTGAAAACCCCAACTTGTTCCGTCGCGTAATCAGTGTCTCAGTCGCTTCGGTTTTCAGGGCTTCGGTTTTCTTGGCGGGCGGGACGCTCCCGCGTCCCTAGATGACAGGAGTAGGTGAACTCACGCCTGCCAATGATTTACCTGAGATTATACCACTGCTATCGCCTGCGCATGTGCCATCGGTTTTTTTTTTTTTTTTTTCCAAAACTCAGAATTACTTCTGTCTACTGATTTTGCCAGTAGCTGATTTTGCACAGGAATTTGGACTGGCACACTTGCAGGACTCATGATAACGTGAACTGAAATCAAACCCATGTAAAATATTATCATAATTAATAATAATTGATAACAATTATTAATCGCTAACAAAATTGATAATAATTTACACTACTTGATAATAATTAATGGTAACTCATAGTAATAATCAATCTAACAGATTAATTATTCAGTCTAGTTCACTAACGAATAGAATCCTTCAGTGATCTAGACTGAAGGGTGATCTGCACGAAGAAGATAATAAACTGTTGTCAAGAATTTGCAGAGTTTTGGTAATGAGCCTATCGTGGGAATATAGGGACATCGCGATTCTAATTCACTGAGATCCGTAATAAGCCACGCGGAAAACATTGACACCGTTGGCACCTTCCAACACAACCACGTGACGCGTTGTAAAAGTGACATCAGAAGTGCACGTAACTCGATAGTGACGCAGACAGCTGCTTTCGTGACAAGATGCCAGAATGGAAATAAGCGAAGACGGAAGATGAGTGGGGTCGATTGAGTCAATGAACTACTGAGTGGGCTGTTGTCTCAAACTCTCGGCGGTTCGTCTCCAACAATTATTGAATCAACGATTCCACTTCGTTAGAGTTGGCCTCAATCGTGTTAGTGACCAAAGCATATTCATTCAAGGACTGCCGTTTGTATTTGTAAGCCATGATAAATTCCGTTCACATTGATAATTTGATTGAGTGAATGCCTCAGAGCAGATTTGCTTTTGGATTCCGCATTTATGATCAAATAGTTAGGTTATTTGAATTGTTAGGTTAGTTAGGAATTACATTTGGATCACTCCGGATTGCACAATTGTACAGGAGAGACCGAAACCCGATCAATGCTCTCAGCCAGCTCATAATAATTTTTAATTTTTAGTTAGGGCACAATTTCATTCGTTAAGGGGACCTTGCTTCATTCCCACCCAACTCTCCTGAAGTTATTATTATTTGATAGAGCAAATGGTCTACGAGTATATAGTATTCACGCTATATTCGGCACGGTTAGAGTTTGACCATGGTCCTGAAAATTTCAGGACATAAAATTCTTTGTCTGAACTGATCAATAAATTTAGTGAATTTAGAAGAAGAATTTATTTAATTGGTAAAAATTGAAACAGTCCAAGTTCAAACTCAAAGCTCAAACATTCAAGGTTAATGCCAGTAGAGCTACCAACGGAGCTCAGGAACAATATACAACCATCATTTGTAGGCCCTAAAGTGTGAGTCCAAGAACTACTGCAACTATTCATTGCAGTTATCTGTAAACTCATTTTGGACATGTGCTGTGAAAACTCGTTACGATTCACTCATATTAATCCTAAAACATAGCAGTGTTATGAGTAATTAGGCAAGACCAAAACGGTAAAGTGAGGATGTTAGAGGGAGATTGTGGTTGGAGACCTTAGGGATTTGAAAAAAATTCTCCTCGAATAGACTTTATTGAGGCTAGTAAATAAAAATGCCCGAACATGCCTGGAAAAGGTACCTACGTATCGACAATGTCGATAACGACGAGATGATGGAGTACGCTGTATAGGCAGATTTTAATCAGCGGAATCTCATCGGTGGTGGGTCGTTTAGTGGGGCCGCAGAGAGGGGAGAAAAAAAAGATCAAACCAAGGAAGAGGGAGTTTCAATATCCAGCTCAACCTGAGGGCAGTTGAGGTAAGGAAGATACGAAACTGGAACGGAGGTGCTGGGTGTCGAGGGCAGCGTGTCAGAGCATCGATCAACGTCAGCCCCACGTCCACCCTTCACTCATTAATGATCCACAACAACGATCACTCTTTCTATATTCTTTGTAGACGTTTTTCTTTTCCCCAGGTGAATCTGGCGAGTTAGCCACCTCAAGCCAAATTTCGCCTTTGTATATATCGAATCATACAGAAGATCTGTGTTGCTGTCCAAAGTACTGTATAAAAGCTGTAGAACGAGAGAACCTAGTTTTGGTTAAACGCCGGTAACTTTTTCAAGCTGCAATACGCAGTTATTAACATCTCAACAATTTTTCCACCTGTCGATCTAGAAGTAGGTTGTCCGTTCATATATGGACTAGTAGCAACTAGTAGCAAGCTGATTGAAGTTGCCGATTGAAAGCAAGTATATACGACAATGTCATCAATATTGAGTCGCACGTATTGTTCAGGAATATTTGAAAAATGAATCTGTGAGTACATCAAATTATTTGATGTACTCACACATTTATTTTTCAAACATTTAATTCCCCATAAAATATAATATAATTATACTTTTATATGTTTGGATGCTGAATGTCCTATTAAAAAATCCCAGAACATGCAAAGGAGAAAATTCAGTGAGCGGACCATCAGTAATCCCACAACCGTACTCATACAACGTTTTATTTGTACCTTCGAGGTTGAACTGGATGGGTTTGGGCTCAGATGACGACTAATTCCCTCTATTTATGCCCCTCCCCCTCCCACGGCCAATCCGCCAATCATTCATATCTGAGTGGACTACTCTGTGATTTATCTATAAATATTCACTGGCCTTTGTAAATAGTGAACAAGATGAACGAAAGAACATAATTTATTCATGAAAAGGAGAGTAATTAGAGAGAATCATAGAGTAAAGGAGGGTAATCGGGTAACCAACCAGTATTGACTATGAGTAATATGAGAGGATTCAAACACAGCTGGATGTTTGAGATGAAGCAAGAAACGCCTGAACGTTTAGTGATACCGTTTATGATAAATATAAATTTGACACCGTTCGACACATTGCCCCCATGGATAGTCAAGTTCCCTCATCAGTGCTTGATGAAGTATACAAGCTAGTACCCCATTCAGGTTATAGGTACTACACTCACATGAAGGTCATATCAGGGTTATCACGATCAGTGAACTACATTAATTAACGTGCTCGTTGAAAGGTTATGCCAACCCCAGTCGATAATCTCCTCCCAGTCTTTGCCCTCAAAGGTTCAAGATACGAACGGGGAGGGGGCCAATCAGTCGCCGATGATTCCTCAACCTTTTTAGAACTTCAAAATATATATAAATGGAACCAACTTAAGAATTTCATGAAGGCAGTGTAGCCATGTATTAATAGCCATAAAAAACTAATACATATTTTTGTCCCCCAAAATGAAAATTTCTTAGTCTATTTTCAGAACAATAATCATGTATTATTGTTTGAACGGCAAAAAATGATATCTTCCATGCAGATATAATAAGAATAGTAGGTAATCATTAAAATCTATTCGTTATATTATAGTAATACCCTCACGAGAAACAACATCAGCGTTCTTACTGCATACCTCTAAATGTAGTCAGTAAGAGCCCTTGATTAAATTCGTGATACTTTTGTGAGCGAGACATCTAAATATGAAGGAGTTGGGCATTACAAGAGAAAACGATTAATTTCTTCATGCAGGAGGCGTATAGCGTGACAGTGATTTTACTACGTCGAGTCCTATTAAAACCAAGGCTTTGGCGAGGGACCACAGTTAATGAAAGTACTCCCACGCCTCGCTGTCGCGTGACGATTCATACAAATAAAAACGAACTTAATGAAAGGAAGAAGAGCGAGTGGTTATTTTTAGACTGCGGGATTTCCACCGTATTTATAGCGGTATGCATGTCTTTTCCCGCTCGTGACACCATAGCCGTTTCATTTTGAAGTAAAAAATATGAGTTGATTGAAAAATATGCGCACCCGTTGAGAGACGTATGAATCTATATATAACATAACTGCATAATGTATGTCAAAGTTCTTAAAGGATATTTGTCCATCTCACTTGGTCTCTCGTCTGTTGTAAACAGTTAGGATTATTGGATTAGTGAAATGTCGAAATTAGGTGAGATATTATATAACCGTTCGGGGTGGGGACGAATAGTGTGATGGGAGGCTGGGTTGATGGAGATCCAAGTCTTGTCCGCGAGCCCTATAAGGATGTTGCCCCTAACATCGATCGAAGGAATAATTCCTTACTCCCGCCCTTCGCTAAGACCTTCTTCTCCTCCTAACCTACTTTCGCGCGGCCCCAAACGGAAAGGAAGCAACGGCTTCCAAAATCCTTCGCGACTCAGAAGACGGGGGTGGGGGAAAGTGGGGATGAGGGCTCGTTCTGAACCCAAGAGTTGTCAATAAAATGAATTGCCGTCTTTCTTTACATTTCTCAATCGTCTACTTTTCTTTATTACTATTAACAGACCCTTCAGAGTTTTTCTCCTCATCTTTATATTGGTATTGAACTTAGGAAATGAGGTTAAAATCGAACTGGAATATCGGTTAATAATCAATCAGCCAATCTTGATTTTTTAACGTCCACGATCAAAATGAAAAGAGGAGACGAATCCCTGGACCGCCTTCATCCCTCTCCAGTTCCACTTCTACCCGAAAATACGACACTTCTAGGATGATTATCCTTATGTATAATCCTTATACGTCTCTAGAGCCCGCATGTCTGTAATGTTATTGACGTGTTACATTTGTTATCCGCATATGAGAGTGTATGCCACAGTTGTATATGAGTATGTATGCAACAATATCAGCTATCCCACAGTTAACGGATATCCATCGCTTTGTTATGACGGAGGTCATTCGGCGGGCACTGATGGGAAAGGCTAGCCCAGAATCTAAGCTTCCCAACAGTATAATTAGTTCGTATTTTGTAAAGGAACTTTTTTGAGAAAATGGAGTTTGTATGCGAAAAAACGTGTATTTTCAGGCACATTTTCACGCTGAATCGAACGATCACGTACCCAGACCTCCCTAGCAACGAATTAAATGAGTTTTCAGTCACAATATCTCCATTTCTGGGTGTAGAAAGTCAACGGCGTTACTTAGGACATTTTTTTATTTTTGAGAGAGGGCCTTCATAAAATAAAATGACATGAACTGTTCAAAATGTCCCCGTTCTCGGGGATCTGATTCGCCAAAACCATCGTGTGTTCGACTCCATTCGCAGACGATAGACCCTCTGCATCCGCGAGAACGGGGACATTTTGAACAGTTCATGTTATTTTATTTTATGAAGGCCCTCTCTCACTTACAATAATTGTCAATATTTGGTATATAATATATACCAAATATTGACAATATATATAATATTATTATATAATATTATATATACAATATATAATATTATTATATAAATTCATTTATCTCGAGCTAGGTGTTCAGATGTTTGCACTAGGGTCTAATTTCACCGTTCAGAGGAGCGATCGATGTAGAGAGGTCCCGTGCCCCCCCCCCCCCCCCACCGTTGAAATTCCTCATCAGGAACTCTTGGAACGGGGGTAGACAATGCCAACAGCCTCTCCTGGGCGTTGGGCGTGATTTCGTGTGGA
Source organism: Stenodema calcarata (assembly GCA_963920205.1). NCBI lineage: Eukaryota > Metazoa > Arthropoda > Insecta > Hemiptera > Miridae > Stenodema > Stenodema calcarata. The sequence continues at coordinate 20,720,715 of OY986057.1, read as the reverse complement.
CTTTATCGGGACCGCGCCCGAGATATCGCTGTCAATGAAGCTGCCGCACAGCGGCCAACCAACAGTTTTCCTTTGGCAACCAAACCCACTCCACACCCTGTCGAACCTGGTCGTAACTAGAAATTTCCAAATGCGTTTGAAACATGGCTTGAAGACGGAACCCACACAATTATCTCAAATGTAGTGAACATCTGAATAGGGTACGGGATCGCGCACGCTATATCGGTTAATGGAGGTGTCCGCAATTGAGAAAAACGCAGCAATGTATTCCACAACGATTTATCATTATCTGTATAGATCAATCGTCAGCCTTGATCACTAACCTGGTGGATCAATGTTGAAGTGTCACACTCGTATTTTTCTCGAAACACGAACGGCCAACTAATCGAAAGATCACAACAAATGGATCCGGTAGATACTAATTCATGCATTCAACCAGATAATATAGTTTTTTTTTAATCTAAGTTATGAGTAAGCCTAATTGCAAACAGCGAAATATGGGAGATCACCGTCTCACTAAATGTATAAACCATGAAAAGTTTCGGATGATGATTCACGCGGTTTTTCAAATGTACCTTTGAGCCCTCATTGCAAACGTCAGGAGTCCTCTGAATCAAAATCTATCCCCATTTATACAATAACTATACCGGTTGCAAAAATTCGTCTGGTCCGAGCCTGTATCCCGAATTTCGAATTTTTAGGCCGATTCTCAACGGGCAGATGACTATTCACGCTCGCTGAAGATTCACGATTCATCTTTCGGCTCATTCACGATCGTTGACGATTTTTCTTCGGGTCTTTCCTTGAGCCATCATCGTGAAAGAACCAATGGTCGTATAACGCTCTGGGTGGTGTTAAACATTTTCCGGACTAAGATCTATTTAAATTGATTTTTGAATATTTCAAACCTAGTTCGATAAAGGCTACATCATTTGACTATATGAGCGCTGGTAATGTCATTCAATTATTGGGTCGATGTGTCTCCCAACGGATTCCGTTCAATGGAAGGTGGGCTGCCGGAGTACGGAGGGGTTGATGATCGTTGAAAGTTATATGTGAATATAGCATCGCAGTAGGTAGTCTAGATGAAGGTTGAATGAAATAGTCGCTTTGATAAGGGGGTAGAGGTTCTATGTGAGCAGGCGAGGCGTTGCGTTGAGACGAGTGAAGCGCGCAAGCCTCTCATTCGCTCCATATCGTCCCGCTATCGAAGGGCTCTAATTTTGCTCTCCCGTACGAAACTTCTCGCATCAAAACTAGGTCGAGAGCTCTTCTCAATCCTCCTGCCATTCATCGTCATCCATGTACCCCTCTCCCGGTTCACCGTTTAATACTCCGAGTCATTTGATTAGCATCACCCCACCTGAGCCAACCCACTACCCGTCAAGTCCACTTAGAGAATTAATTAGAGCCTTCGAGTCGTTTTTGTAGTCCTTGGTGTCACACCTTGGTTTCCTTGGTTTTCCCTATGATACCAGCAAACATCTTGAGAAGTTCGATAAAGGTTACATCATTTAACTATATGAGCGCTGGTAACCTCCTTCAATTATTAGATCGATGTGTCTCCGCGTAGGTAGGATGGGAAGAAATAGATAAATTGGATGTCAATTACAACTATAGTGCTCATTATGACTTCAATATGATTCACCAATTTGATGACTGGGAAACTAATGCTTATACGGGGGCTTACTCGCGATAGAAAGTGCTACATTAAAGTATTGTTCCATTATAATTCGAATATAAAACCATTTTACAACAAGATTTGGCGTTTGTACGTTTCAAACCCTATTTCGCACCCCTTTCCATTGAGTTATGAAAAGTTTCGAGGTCACACTCGGTCTGTTCGGATCCCTCGTGATGAATTAATGTTTTGGTCAAGTTTAAAAGCAATTTGACACGGATATTTTTGAATTCGATATTCGCCCTTCTAAAAATCTTAAAACCCACCAATTACTGGTTAGGGTGGGAGGGAGGGGTAACTATTGTAAATCATAATCTATTAACTAAAAAGGGTAGTAGAAATTAGGAGTTGAGGTAAGTTCTATGCATTAAACATATTGTCTAATTATCTAATCATGATTTTCGAGGGAAAGAGTTTTGAGGATTTCAGCAGCATCAAAAAATAAAAGAACGTATTTATGATTATAATCATGTTCATCAAATTATTAACTTTGATGAGGAAATTAAATTCAACGTGCAACTATTCAAGCAAAACTTGGTTCCTCTCTAAATTTTACTGTATCTTCTGAACGAAAGGAAGTGTTCAGTGTACGTAGTTTCCACACGAATGGTGAGGATTGGTAAATATTTATTTTTCTCAGTCATCACAAGTCATCTCGAATCTTAACGTAGCTGGGACAACATCAATAATTATTATTGTTCCGTTGAATATGAGTGATTCGATAATTAACTCACCGAGCATCTTATCTACCTACAATATATTTAAACGGGATTATTGCAGAGTATTGAATGGTTGAACCATACTCAATCGATTTTAACCATTGGTGATAGGTATCCAATATTACTTCGGTTTCCACATTTGCTATCAAAGCGTTCGGAATAATAGCCAACCACATCCTGCACAGCTTTCCACCGTGTAAAGTTTTTCAATCTCCTCACGATCACATTCAGAGCTGTCCCATTTCGAGGAAACGCTTTTCGCTATTAGGTTCATCCTCTCGCTCTAGGAGGACCCTCGCACTTTATTCTGCCTAACACCTCGAAGAGCTCTGAATTGAAATGTTTCCAAATGATTTCCAGGTGGGCGCTTCTGTAAAGCAATGAGAAAATCCATATTCCTGCTAAGAAGATCACCACCCACCGCGCATCCCCCTAATCCCGGGGATAGCGTTTCGCAATGCTGGATAGTAATTCCAGCAGCTTTGCCTCCTCCCCTCCTTTCTCCTAATCCTTTTTTTTTCGTTCTTCTTCATTCTGTCTGTTCGAGGCTTCCACAAAGACTGTTGCCTTTACCTTCTATAAATAGGGGCTTGGGAAGAATAGAGTAGAGGGGGTACTGGGGATCAGTTATTCACTGTCGGAGGTTTAGCTAATGATAGGCTGTCAGTAGGTAAGAGCTGAATGCCCGGTTATACTTCCTATCCCAACCATTAAAAGTTCTCTTTTCTCGTTTTTTTTTTTTTTTTTTTTTTTTTTTTTGGTCTAAAAAGAAAGCTGAGATTTAACTGAGGGGTGAATGCTGATGATCAAAGCTTAGTGATGTATTGTGAGTTGCAATTATATATTTTTGAATCTTTAATCAAACCATATAAAAACTACATACCGTTTCTAGGACAACCACCAAAACCTATTGATCACCGATTTGGTATAAGTTCCCCTTTTCATATTGGCCAAAGTTTGGAATTTACGTTGGCAGAATTTCGTTTACATAGGTCCGTGGAGCTTTTTGTATTCTGTAATTCATGAGTTAAAGATAACCTAATTCAAACACTTCGTTTGGGGATTCACCTAGTGTTCTCCCTCGTCTACGATAATATGGAGTTATATGCTGCAAATGTATTTACTCGATTTATCTCTAACTATCCCCACGAGAACGTAAATGAGGAATACGAAATGAGTAATGAACCCCTATGAACGATGGTAAAGCGAAAATAGTGGAGCCCACATTGTGCATAAATTCAATTATTAACTATTTCCCAAGTTATTAACTAATGTACTCGAGGATTGTTGGAAGTGTCTCTTCAATCCTAATGTTTTCAACCTCCGGTCAGCGTTAAATAATTGCTGGGCTCGTGTCAGTCGTGAGGAGTGTTCATAATGTAGGTATTTCGCCATCTATGCACTCGGGCTACAAAGAGCCTACGACACTTCACATTCTACCCTCATTGAATTAACCGACTTTCTCTACAGGGTGTCCCAGAATTAATGGTCCAAACTTCAGGGATTGATTCTACAAGTACATTGCAACAACATTTGTCCCATAACATTTTTTAGACTCCGCTGAAAATCCGACTTTTTTTACATCTAAAATGTTTTTTGTGTTTTCTACCTTAACTCACTAAAATTATCATAGCTACCCCAATTTACTGTGTACAATGAAAATTAAGGATACCGTGGGATAGAGCATTAAATTTTCTTTGTTCTCAATACATCATTAACATTTTATAAACGAGCTTAGTAAATGAAAAATCACGCCAAAGTGAAAATGTTGACAGTTACAACTTATTGGCTGAAAATGATGGCATTTTTAAAAGCTATTTTTACCCATACCTAATCGTTCCTCTCTTAGGAAAAAACCTCTTCAATTCAAGAACTTTTCAACGGTGTGTTCAAATTTATTTTTATCTACATAATGTTTTGAACAAACGGCGTTCGAATGCAGAAAAATGCGATGTTGTTTAGCAAAATCGAGGGTTCTGGCAGAACCCGTCTGTACGAAAAATGATATTTTCAGGACTTAGAAGAGGTAGAAGGTGTATCTGCTCGGCATTCCAACATTTTATTACGCTGAATTGAATGGTGACTTGAATCGAGGACTCACTGCAGTAATTTATCAATCTACATTTGGAACTGCGCTAAGTAAATAGTTAGGATCACTTAACTTTCCGCAAAACATTATTTTGGTATCAACTACATCAATGAGTCGCCGATGTTTGGGGCTATAAGATTTCAATAACTAAGTTACTATCTCGTCAATTTTCCAACTAAATTCCGGGCCGGCCTGATAATAATTTATTTAAACATAGGCAAATTATGAACGCAATAATTAACTATATAAGAACCATAATTAATGCGGGGTGAATGATGTGAAAACTATGTGTGTTTGAATCAGCTGTTCATGTTGATAATTTTTTCTTGCTCCTTATCGTGAACAAATGGGTGGTCGTATTTGTAAGAAAAACTATACCGTTCTATTCAAAGTTCCCGAGGTATGGTGTTTTGAAGTTTTCAACCCACATTTAGCACTCCTTCCTATTGACTCGGGGTTATGAGAAGTTTTGCGGATCATAGCGAAGTGTCTTTTTTTTTAACTCGATATTCGGAATATACGTATTTAGAAACGTATACCCACTAATTTTGAGGGGGTTGAAAAACTTCTTCCTTCGGTCCATTCATGCCAATGATTTATTATTGAAAATAATAAACCAAAATATGTGTTTTGTGTCTCTTTTCGTGGAATTAAGAATATCGAAGTTTGAACTTTATGAAATCATACATCAAGTGGTGGGTTGTCATCACTGAAGCAAAATATCTTTGCCATTTCCGTAGGAAAAATAATACGTGTGTGGAATCGTTGACCACAATTTTGGAACATAATTTTAAATTTAGTATACAGTAATTATTAGTATCAAAGTAATGGTGACCACCTTGTTCGTGAGTTAGTTTGAAAACTCGCTCAACAATTCATGACGTTTAACTGGATCTTTGTTGTATGTCATTTGATGGATAGTAAACTTAATCTGACAACCCCCCTTTCACCCTCCTCTGTTTCCCCTGTTGCACCTGCAGGGAGCTTTTCGCTTCTTTCAATGCTGTTGGCGGGAGCTTTTGGCAAGGCTTCTGAGAATTAGATGATACAGCTGTACCTACTACCTAGGTAGTAGTGGTGGTGATGAACACTTAGTGGTGGTACAACAGTGAAGTAATGAGCCTTTTCAGCCTGACTGACATCGCAAAAGCAAGGCGTCTAAGAATTTGGTGGTCACGAGTTGTTCATCTGGCAAAAAGCTCCCGCCAACAGCATGGAAAGAAGCGAAACAGAGGAAACAAAGGAGGGTGAAAAGGGGGTTTTTGGGAAGGAGACAGAAAACAGGAAAACATCGGTGGTGATGGTTAGGGGTAGGAGGATCAGGTTTCTTTATGCACACTCAACAGCGAGGTGCGAAACACCGAGCATCCTATATACGTGGCTGGCGGGCAAAATGGATATCATTCCTTTTTGCGGCTGCGGAGGTTTTTTGGCGGGCAAGTTTTTACAACGGAGTTGATTTTGGGGGGATATCACAAATTTTTGCATTAGTACAGTGATACTTTCTTAATATGATGGTGGTTCAATATGATGAATCAAAAAAAAAACTTCGAATTTAAAAAAAAATCTGAATAAAACAACAACAATTTGTTTTTTTACATTTGTTGAATTTTTCCTTGGGAATTATGCAAATTTTTCTTGTTGAGAATCATTATATTTGGTGTGGAGACCTTGCAGAAGTTTGCAGAACGTAAAACCCACGATTTTCGACCAAAAATCGCGAATAACTCGAGAACCGTTGGGAAAAGTGACAAAGTGTGTTACACTCATTCCCCCCAAAGCCCATTAAATTTCCTATCGATACTTAAACAAGCTACAATAATTTTTCTGACCACCGTTCAACATTGATGTTTTCGGAAACTAGTAGATGTTGGATTTATTAGCCTAATCGATTGAGTTTAGTTCAAAATCATTGACCATATACTAGACATCCGCACCAATTTCGATTAATTTTTACGGCAGTTATCATTGAAAATAGAAAAACCATCATAACTCCTTTTTTTCATCCTGAGGAAGCTCATTTTTATTTCAAATTGAAGAGTTTAGTATGCAAAATAAAAATAAAAAAGGAAATCTGAAATAGATCCAATTTCGAAGAAATTATGACCATTTGAAATTCCTGCAAATTACTCTTTCCCCCCTAATTGGGGGGGAAATGGGGGGATGGAAACAAACGTGTGTGCCAAATTTCAGCTCGATCCTGGGCTGTAGCCCCGTAAATGAACAACGAGAACGAGAAGAACACGAAAAACGTGGAAAACAGTGGTTTTAAAACCTCCGACATCTGATGGTCCCGAGAGTTGAAATTTGGTTGACGTCCTCACAAGCACCTTGAGAGTTGTTGTACAAAAAATCAACTCCCGAGACTCCCAGGGGGCTTAGCTACAGGAGGGTGACAAACCCAACTTGTTCCGTCGCGTAAACTGTGTCTCAGTCGCTTCGTTTCTGGGCTTCGGTTTTCTTGGCGGGCGGGACGCTCCCGCGTCCCTAGATAATAACCTACGGTGGTCGTTTCTTGCTGTTATATCCGGTTATATGTACCCCTTGTTTTTTCTTCGTGGAGTCAGTAAGGTTAAAGGAAAGTGTCTGCAGAGACAGCGGACAGTGATGGAGCAGGACGCTGATTGATGTATGGGAAGAAATCCTATGACCTCTCTACTTCGGCTCCAAACAGCAAAGAGTGTTCTGGGATCTGGGTGACCTCAAACAGAGGCAAGGCTGCTTGTGATGGGATACGTGTGGACCGAAACTGAGTAGCACCTCCGGGACCTCACCAATGAGGTCAAGGGAAAACTCGTCTTTTCTTTTTCCTCTCCCGCCCTTTACTTGCTCATTACATGAAAACCTTCTTGTGACAACCAGCATCGGTCCGCCAGGTACGTCTTCCATCCATCTATATTTTTAGCAAGGCTACTAGACAGTTCTGAGTTTGAGTTTCTCACGTGTTCACTTCAAATGAAATACGGTTCATAAGTTCTCATCCTAAACTAGTTTTATTAACTTATAATGTGTAGAACCGACTATCAAGGATGAACATCCAATGAAATCAGTCGAATTTCAAAACTTCGGTTTTAATTTTGGAGCACACCGGACCTGATTCCATTTCTCATCTGTTTACTTGTCAAATTTCAGGATAACAATGGAATTAATTCTGTCTATGGAAGTGAAGGAATCCTTCCACCTGGCACATGATGAAGAATGTACCGAAAAGAAAAACAAGAGTATTTGAAAAAATCGTCTATTTCCACTGAAATATGAGTACACTGTTATGAGTATTTCAGTGGAAATAGACGATTTTTTCGAATACTCTTGTTTTTCTTAACATGGCTTTCCACGATTTCGTCGCGAGTGATTTAGTTCGTAAGAATGTACCGTACTGGTACCTACAGTTTGAAGTATCAGAAATGCAGACAGTTTGCAGGAAAACAAATTACTCGCCGCTCCAGTATCATTATATTTGGTGTGGAGACCTTGCAGAAGTTTGCAAAACGTAAAACGCACGTTTTTATACCAAAAATCGCGAATAACTCGAGAATCGTTGGGAAAAGTGGCAAAGTGTGCTACCCTCATTCGAAAGCCCATTAAATTTCCTATCGATCCTTAACCAGGCGCCACTCTACGGCAATTTTTCTGACCACCGTTCAACTTTGATGTTTTCGGAAATTAGCCAAATCAGTAGATGTGGAATTTATTCACGTATTTTTGGCTGTGGATTAGTCAAATCGATTGAGATTTAGTTCAAAATTATTGAGCATATTCCAGCCAACCTAGCGGACATTTTAAGACCAACCGCACCAATTTTCATCAATATTTGCGGCAGTTGTTGTTGGAAATAGAAAAATCACCATAACTCTTTTATTTCTCCTTTTAGGAAGCATTTTTTGATCTCAAATTAAACAGTTTGAAAAGCTGAACACAACTAAAAAACAATCTGAAAAAGCTTCAATTTTGAAGGACTTATGACCATTTGAAATTCCTAAAAAACACTATTTCCCCCCTAATTGGGGGGGAAATGGGGGGAGGGAGAAAAAATGGTCAAAAGGCACTCCCTTGGAGCATAAAAAACGTGTGTGCAAAATTTCAGCTCGATCCGATTTGTCTGCTGGGCTGTAGCCCCGTCAATGAACAACAACGACAACGACAACGACAACAAGAAGAAGAACACGAAAAACGTGAAAAATAGTGGTTTTAAAATTGTTATACCCCCGACACCTGATGTTCCCAAGAGCTGAAATTTGTTTTACGTCCTCACGTGCCCCTGGAGAGTTGGTGTACAAAAACTCTGCAAATTCTTGACACAACGGTTCATTATCTTCTTTGTACAGATCACCCTTCTGTCTAGATCACTAGGTCTAAATGTCTAGATCCTAAATGTTAGAATAATTATTATTATCAATTATCACTAATTATTAACAATTTTATCAAGTACCTAGTGAAAATTATTATAATTTATTGTTAGGTATTAATAATTCGTATTTATTATTAATAATAATTATTATTAATTATGATTAATTAATACGATATAATTCTGGGGTTTTTAATACTACGTCGGTAATAATTTTTCTATAAAAGAAGTACCTACCAACAAACATTCGAAATTACCTTCATTTCCGTAGCACGAAACGCACCTCAGAACAACAAACTCGACATCACTTAAGCCATATGATGTTCCAAAGACCTTGTTAGTATGAAAATGGACCTGTATTTCAACAGTTTGATTCACGATCGGGTTGTGAGGCACAATCTTTGAGCCGTTATTGTGACCGAACGGCTGGTCGTACAAAGCTGCAGATGGTCTTAAAAAATTCTACGGAACAAACTCTATCTAAATATGAAATAAAAAACATACCGTTCTATATGAATTTTTCGAGATATGAGATTTTCAAATTTTCAAAATTCGTTTTGAACCCCTTCCCCTTGACCTAGGGCTATGAAAAGTTTCGAGGACCATTGTGGGGTTGGTCGAAACCCATAAAAAAAATTTCGTAATTTTAACTCAACGCTAACTGGGCAAAGTGGCGCGGACGGCGGACGGCGTACGGCGTACGGCGGACGGACGGATTTTGGTTTATTATCTTCGATAATGAACCATTGGAATCGCCCAAAGAAAAAAAAAATTTAACCCCCCCTCAAAATTTGATGGTTTACGTTTCAAGATACGTAGATTCAGAAAATCGAATAAAAAAAAATCCGTCCGTCCGCCGTACGCCGTCCGCCGTCCGCCGTCCGCCGTCCGCCGTCCGCCGTCCGCGCCACTTTGCCCAGTTAACGTTGAGCTAAAATTACGAAATTTTTTTTATGGGTTTAGACCAACCCCACAATGGTCCTCGAAACTTTTCATAACCCTAGGTCAAGGGGAAGGGGTTCAAAACGAATTTTGAAAATTTGAAAATCTCATATCTCGAAAAATTCATATAGAACGGTATGTTTTTTATTTCATATTTGGATAGAGTTTGTTCCGTAGAATTTTTTAAGACCATCCGCAGCTTTGTACGACCAGCCGTTCGTTCACAATGAGGGCTCAAAGATTGTGCCTCACAACACGATCGTGTATCAAACTGTTGAAATACAGGTCCATTTTCATACTAAAAGCTCTTTGGAACATCATATGGCTTAAGTGATGTCGAGTTTGTTGTTCTGAAGTGCGTTTCGTGCTACGGAAATGAAGGTAATTTCGAATGTTTGTTGGTAGGTACTTCTTTTATAGAAAAATTTTTTTTTATTCGATTTTCTGAATCTACGTATCTTGAAACGTAAACCAACAAATTTTGAGGGGGGGGTTAAAATTTTTTTTTCTTTGGGCGATTCCAATGGTTCATTATCGAAGATAATAAACCAAAATCAACTCTCGAGACACTCAGGGGACCGAGCTATGGTAGGGTGAAAACCCCAACTTGTTCCGTCGCGTAATCAGTGTCTCAGTCGCTTCGGTTTTCAGGGCTTCGGTTTTCTTGGCGGGCGGGACGCTCCCGCGTCCCTAGATATTTTCCCTGCAATCAAGTATAGCATTTTTTTGTGGTACCTATCTTTGCGGGAAAATCACCATGCCCCTGTTATTATAGACCCATTACTTCCCAGTGTACGAAAGTGATGAAGAAAAAACTCGTTATATCACCTCACAGATATTTCTTAAGTTGCATATTGCGAATCATCTCTTGTAGGTATAAAGTCAACCATTCAAGTGACTCAATCATCATACCAATGCATAGTAGGCTGGACCCGATCAACAACAAAACTATTCGAACTAGGTATGTTTGAAACTTCCTGAGTGAAAACGTATTACATTTCCAGCGATCCTTTCGAGTCTTTCTGAGGGTAGGAAAAGGGAGTTGGATCCACGTTATGGCGTCTATCACGAGGTCTATCGGCGGCTGCATGGCGCCCCTCAGCGTCTGAACAAATATTATTTACCACCTCCTATCCCATATCGCCTCATAACTTCGCTGCCTTCGATTCGGCCTTTACCGGATGCTCCAACTCCGTCCAACCCGAGCTTATTCCGCTATCCTGTTCGGCATTGATAATAAAAGCTAATCCTATCTAAAGATTCGAATACTGTACAAATTATAGTACAGAAATATGATTTGGTTACCGTTCCCATACTATGAAATCATTGTCTTTAATATCAATATTGTCACAATCGTCCATGTATTAGACTACAGAGAGAGAGAGAGCGTACTATTTCAGATTTCCATACCAACCTTTGGGAGTAGATTAATAACCAATAACCTTGATTATGTGATGTTTCTCAAGTTATTTGTCATTGGCACCTTGAAGGCCAACTGATCCCAGATATTCCCTACAATCAATTTCAACCTACGCTATTTTCGCTCATGAAGTATGCGTCAAATTCATTGTGAAATGTCACTAGAAAAAGGGAAATGAAAAGAAGGGAATGCATAAAATTAGTACGCTTAAACTTGGGCAAGACAGCGTTGTTAATAATAATATTGTATGTAGTATAATAATATTACAGTAATCGCAATCGTAGTTATCATCACGGTTTGACTGCTTGTAGAGAGGATTGTTGAATGACTACGTCAGGAGCAAATTTGAGTAATCTGCAAGTTACGGTAATATGAACTACATCGCGCCAACATTTGAATAACTTGTGCATCCAGATATCAAAAAATACCAACTGAAGTATCAAAGATGGTGAAAATTCTAACGGGGGCCATTAGTGACATGTATTTTCCTGATTTGGAAATGTAATAGTTCTAGAAGATCTACCAAACCAGTGGGAGCTAAGGGACTAGGAGCAATTTTATTCGTGGGGCGATTCTACGAGTATATTTCGGAAAATCATTACATTAGGCGCGGGACACCCAACATGCTGGTTAATGCATAGATGTGCAGTAATAAAAACGTATCGCCATGGTGCCAAGGGAGGTTTCTAACGGGTGAACTAAAAAGTTGTTTTAATGTGAAGAAACGTGGGTCTTTATATAAAAAAAACGTGGTTTTCTGGAAAAAACTTTGAAAAATCATATCTTGGGAACCGATTAAGATAGAAGGTTGCGGTTGGCGGCGTTCTACTCCATTTTCAGTCCTGTTTCACCCATTATTTTCTTTTACACCAAGTGCCGAACACCCTGTATAACTCGACTTTCAGGGTTTTCTATTATCCACACCAAGATAATCCGCAACATATTCAAATTGATCGGTCAAATAGGAGCCGAGAAATGGATACCTGGAAAACGCCTTTCGTGACGTCCGATAAACACGAAACCTTAATTTTCGTCCATTTTTGATATGAATCATTATTTTGCTATAACCAACAATGTGGTCAGATTTGGGACTTTTAGCGAGTAGCCACAGACACATATTCTTTAGAATTACACAAACATACTTGTGTAGTCGGTTAAAATGTAGGGATAAATCCAGAATACTCTGAGATTAATTTATATCGTCAAATTAACTGAAAATTGTTCATTTAAACATTGTGAAGCCATAACAGTCCCGTTTTTTCTTCAAAAATTCGTTAAAAGATGTCAAAACCTAGCGTGGGGTTCGGAGTGATTCCTAAGACCCGATTTATGTCATCTGCAGGCTTCTGCTGTCGATGCTGGTAATGTGTACCGGCCGGCAACATTTATCAAGAGGGATGTAGCACCTATCGTCGGGTTTACTTACGGTGCAGGTTGTTTTTACGAAGGATGTCAAAGCTATCCCGACCCTCTCAACCAGTCCACTTGGGCACACACAGGAAATCCGGTGTAAATATTACACTTGCCGGCTGACAAATTGCTCGAGGCTCCTCCTAGGCCGTGAAGTCAACCATGGGAAGTAATGGTGCTCTGCCAACATCTAACCATATTTCAATCGCTTTCAGAGTCTTCGTTCTACTTATTGATAAATTTGTACTGGATTATTTGAACTAGTGAATACAGGATTACTGTGATAATAAAATGAATAGGTGATGAGTTGTGTATCAAATAATGAAGAGTTTGTTAGTCCATCTGCAAAACTTCGTTATTAACAAACAAAGTGAATTTCATCCAAGCCAGGCTATACCACAAATGGGCTAGACCACCTCTTAGTTGTGGTCATGAACTGAGGACATAGGGAAAACCGCTCAATCAAGCACACAACGGGGAATTTGCGTAAATTATTATTATTATTTTTTTCTTTTTGAAAGCACAAGCTCGGAGAATAACGAAAATTATTGTAAACTGCCTGAAAAGTCTTCCCAAAAATGTAGGGAATTAAAAGAGAAGCTGGCCGCGTTTGAAAAAGACCGCGGCAATGTCAAGGCACCAACCAGGGATTTCGTCCTGTTTGTGACGTCATACGGTCCACTCAATTTTCGCGGCTTCATTCAATCTGCGCTCGGCGTTTTTGAGTTGGGTCTCGTTTGGCGGTGAATTCAGGATGGTCTTAACACATCCAATGCGGGAGTCATCATATGATACAAAGTGAACTCCCCCGCTCGCGAGCGTCTTCATATGATACACAACTAACTGTGTAGTAGTCCTCACTAAAAATGCTCGCATATCGTCATGAATGGCTCTAGAAGGACGGCGGTGGTCTTGTTCTCTTCAATAGATCCCCCGACATCCACCAGAGTTCGTCGGATTCAAGTATTCATTTCATTTGAAATGAAAAAGTTTGACTGCCTCTGACCATGTTTTTTTGATCAACCATTACTTCCCATTAGAGTTCTGGGTACCTAAAGCTTGTTTACATGTTCAAAATAGGCTATACAACAATTAAATATTGAATGAAAATAATTGGGAGTGAATGTCATAGCAATATTTTAGGGCGTATCATATGAAGACGCTCGCAAGCAGGGTAGATCCAAGACATTCATGCCCGCTGTACCTGTGTATTGCTGGTTTTGCATATCTCGGGACATCCCCTCTTGCGGACGTCTTGATATGATACAGGTCTAAAAAACAAATAAAAACTTAATATTTCACCTTATAATCAATATAAATACATAATTATATATACCTAATTAGTACTCTAATATAAAATATCTCACCAAACACACTTCCGCCACAGCGCTTGGCCGCCTTTCCGGACACGCATTGAATGTGTTAAACGGATTTTGGTATTCACATTTTTCGGGACCTTTCCAAAATGTATAAAGAACGGTGCGAACACGTAGTTATTTTGGTAGAGGCTCCGCTAAGAGTGAGTCAGTTGCTCAGGCAAAATCGAAGTCAGTGAGGCAAGCGAAACCGAATACGTGCATGGATTTAGGACGAACTACCATATTTGTTAAAATGACCAGATTTTATACAGTCTAGCTTATCAGTTCATCTTATATCTATTACCTAAAAAAAGAACATTTAAAAAAAATGCACTTCGAGGGCACGTTACGTCTTACATCTATTTAAGCTCCTCTTAGAACGGGCGAGTCACCTTTCAGTTCTGGGAGCACCATTCGGTTTCTTTGCTGGCCTTCCTCCTAGAATTTCACATTCTGCCACGTTTCATCCACTCTCCTTCTATCATTTTGGGACATATCGGAGGTAGCTATAGCAACATAAAAGGAGGCGGAGGAGCTAAATACAGAGTTTACGCAATCCGTGGGAGAGTCTCTGGCTTCTTATACTTCCAATGTTGGGTAGGGAGTAGGATATGGACTGAATATTTTTCTGAAGACTTGATTGATAAACTTGTATGCGGTGGGTTGTGTATACACACATACAAGTTGTTGAAAAATCGTTATGCACTCATTTATTCACACGGATTCGTATTGTTGAAACTGTGTATGACCGAGCTTGTGGCACAACAACATTCAAACCCGTGTTAACAATGCAAATTATTGAATCGGTTTAAACCAATTCGACTTCCATGTTACGAGTGATGACCCAACGACGGATAACCCAAGTAGCACAACTGTTTTTAATATCATGAATGGGACGTCACATTTGGTGCAATGTCGCGGTCCCAAGCAACTATGTAGATATTTTTGAAATACATCGCAACTGAAATAATATTTTTATTTGAAATAATATATTATATTATATTTCATCTATAATTTGTCCACGTTCCCACTAGATTGCTGCGATATACTTCTTATA
Organism: Stenodema calcarata; assembly: GCA_963920205.1. Lineage (NCBI taxonomy): Eukaryota > Metazoa > Arthropoda > Insecta > Hemiptera > Miridae > Stenodema > Stenodema calcarata. Next base: position 20,705,694 of record OY986057.1, on the reverse strand, counting down.
TATGTGCGACATTAGACAGATGTTAAGTTTCTCTACTACGATTTTACGACACCGAAGTAGTTTTTTCAATTGTTCGCTATTGACATATTTCCAACCTCTTATGACCCTGCTAGGAAGCCTTATGAACATACTACAGAGAAAGGTTGAGCAACAACGTTGCGTTGAGGTTATGTTTGAGCAGCATTGACGAATCTACACATGTACTAGTTGAAGATGCCAAGGCAACATCATAGTAACGTTGTGTTTATCAAGCTGGTGTATTACAAATGTTTCACTCATGTAGTTATGCGACACCCCTGTAACCGAGATGTGCTGCTAATTTCAATATGATAGCGTTTGTGAAGACAACTACATCACAACGTTTTGTGCTAATTTGCATTGGAAAGAGAAACGTTGCGGCATCGTATGTATGTATTGCGGCATCGTATTTACGTGATGATACACTCGCGTAGGATAAATCAGTTTGATATCAATTGAAGAAAAAATTGTCCATACACGCATTGTCGGTCGGCAGACAAGCTTGCGATAGCGGCTCGGGACCAACGAGTTTTTTCAGATGTCTACAAAAATCCGATGGGGGAGGGAGGTTCACATTGATCATCTAAATATAAATGTGAGCAAGTGAGTGGAAGATTGCGGCGATGAGCGCCTGATTGAGGTTCGTCTTTCCATTGAAGGGTGAGTTGTAACACCTATTGATTTTCCTGCTACGGTCCAGCTGGCAGCATTGTCACTACGATGCGTCTGCCTTGCCCCCCGAACGAAACATTTGTAAGAGTAACGTATTCGAATAGTAGATCGAAGTCCTTCCACGGAGAGTAGAAATCGTACTGTTCTGATGAAATAAGCGCTTCTAATTCAGTCATCAACCATTCATTGTAGTATTATTACTCCTACTCCTACGTATAAAAATCACGGGTTATAGTACATTGCCTGACATTAAAAACAATCCACGCACTCCACACTTCCGGACTGGTTTTCAAAATCACGAAGATCGTAGATTCCACAACGCACGTGGTTTCATTCAGATCGGTCCATCCAGATGGGTATCATACCCACCTTCCCACCCATACTCATTCCTCTGGTCGACTTATGAAGTTACAAAATGGTTGAATACCCTCATCCTTTCTTTTGTAGGCATCGTCCAGACATTTTGGACAGATGACGTCCTTTTTAAGATACGGGCATACAAACATTTATAAGTGTGTATATACATCCATATATGTTATACATATACCAAGCGAATAACCCGTGCTGTGCTACCTACGGGATATCAATTTCAGGTTTTTCAATTATTAATTATGTCGTTAACATGGGAAACTCAAGGGCTCTGATGCACTGCTCACATTCAGAAGTTTTAAATCCACCCTCCCTCCTCAGTATCACTATCAATGTTCTATTTTCTGATTTTAGATGGTCTCAGTTCAAAGTCATGAAATTCATGAGGACCTCTAGTTTCACTTGAATCAAACCATCAAGATGGAATTCAACAATTCACAAGCGTCGGGAGTTTAAGTTGAAGAGGTTTGAAAGTTTGACAGATGTTGAGGGTTGAGAGATGAAACGCGGTGGGGCGGGTATGCGGAGTTTATGGCGGTTTAATAACCTCTGTAGCCGGTAATGAGCTGCTCAAGGCAATTAGTCCGCACGTCGGTTACGCTTTTCCGCGGTACAGAACCCTCCTTCTCCCCACTCCTCGCCTCTACAGATATCGAGTTTCAGTACCTCCGTCCCGTTAACCGGGCCAAATTGCAACCACCACTGTTGATCTTTCGTGGTGGTAAACTTGAAAGACTATTGATAATGGAAGCCACGTTATGGTCTTTCTCATTTTCAAAGATGTATTGCAAACCATAACAGGTTGTAATAGCTACTTCACTAATTATCATCATTACATCGTTACAATGCACATCAAATGAATTACTGAAACCAATTTCCTCCAAGATTTCGAGCACTATTGACTCTTTATACCCAGTTCGGAAAACCGCCTTCGGTTACCTCCAATAGTAGTCAAAGTTGAATACTGTTATAATTGCATTAACGAATGTATACCTGGAATTAGGCTTTATTTGGCAACAATATCGCGAATGAAATATACCTATATGAAAAGTTCTTGAAACGGTTATGAAAACATATGAGGTGTTAAAAGTCATGTGTGCTATTAGAATGTTAATACCACATTCACCCCTTCCCTATGTTGAAACGTAGACCTTTAAATACGCGGGTTCTTTTCGAACTCGTGATGATTTTTTATATTCTTAAAGATTCTTCTTGTGAGGTGCTTGATTCTGGTGTAGGTAGTGGTTGGGTAGTGGTGTGGTTGGGTTGTGAATGGGCTCCTCTTCTTGAAGTGGTGGTTCTACTCGTACGTCGAATAGGGGTGTAGATTGCTGTTCCTCTGACTCGGCGTTTCCTCTTGGAATAGTCAGTAGTGTTTTAGAGAAACGGTGGTTCCTCTCCCATCTGCTAGTTTTACCCAGACATATTCTGGTTCCGCTTCCAAGAGGTCCACTTCATCCACCAGAGGTTCAAATTTGCTGTTCCGCACATGTCTTTTCATGAAAACTTTACCTGGAGCGAGTAACCAACTCTTCGGATGTCGTCAATTGAGAACGGCAAATTTTTACTGCACACATAATGACTCAGTCGGGTAACGCCGGGGTGACAAAGGGTGTCATGGAGAGTTTTAAGATTGGATAGGGTGTCTGCATTGATCCTGGATAGGGTGTCTGCAGCCCTGTTCTCCCTACCCAGTCGGTATATGATATCAAATTCATAGCAGGACAATTCGAGTCTCCATCTCATAATTTTTTCGTTTTTTATTTTCTTGGCGTGTGTCATGTTAAACATTTATTTGGCAAGAATATCGTGATTGAAAAATATATGAAAAGTTCTTGAAACGGATGTGAAAACACAATATGATGTTATCAATCATATTATGATGTGTTTAAACTCATGTGTGCTATTACAATGTTATTATATTAGGAGTATCACCACAAAGACCACAGGCGTTAACCATCCATCTATATGTCAATGAATGGATATCACGTACCTATACGGTGTTGAGCGACTTGGAGAAACCCCGCACTATCTCCTGTAGTTCTAAAAGTTGAACATTCCGTTCACCGCTATGGGCATAATTTAATTACTGATGTCACAGCCTCGTCATAAAGTTTTCCTTCAAAAAGTGTAGGACACATTTCTCGTGATGTTTATTTTAATAATATGCCAACTCTAAACACATCCTCATCAACTCTAAACTCATTCCAACTCTGAGACGAGGACAATAATGACATGGGATGAACATGGGATGACTCCATTTTCAAGCATGGGATAAAACGTCATATATCTGTATACAATTATTACTTTTGACCAGGAGGTTGGATCTATCATAATACACCGCATAATAAACGTATTATAACAATGAAATAAACCTTGACGCCTTTAACATGTTTCAAATGTCACCCTACCGCATACACTTGATTAACGACACGTCATTGGCGTCATTGGCGACATCTATAGATATTTTGAACCACTTCATAATGTTCGGCATGGATTCAATGATAATGAGTGTGTAATTCGCACCTATTTCAGTTCCAGTGGTTAGGGAAACCACAGTTTCTCCCATGTTAAATGCTGGACAAAGCGGAAAGCGCTGAATTGGAATTCATTTTCAATGCATTTCAACGGCTCTGAGCTACATAATATGTGATTTCATTGGTAGACAATATTTTATTTACATGATTTTAAAGAACTGTTATGTCTTTGTTTTAGGGGATGGCAATGACGATCCACAGTTCCAGCAAACGAAAGAAAGCATGTCGGGCTACGAAACGAACCTCTATCTTTACTCGGTAAGTGGGAACCATTTCACTCCTGCCTATGTTTCTTCATGGCAATTTATAAATTTATATTTAGAGATCATAGTGAACCTGGTGAACCAATTTCGATTACAAATGTGTGATAACATACACGTTGCATTCACCTCATATTTTCCACCCTCGGCTTCTCACATTGTACTTACTCTCTTTCTCATTTTACATAGAAGAATTTTTTTTTTTTTTTTTTTTTAATTTCCAACATCCAGTACAAACAAAAGCTCACATGAAAAATGGTAATTAAAATATTAATTCAATAGGTAGCCGCATGATTATCAATGAAAAACGCGATGGAACACTGCGGGAAAGCAGGGAGCGGAAGAAAGCACGATTGGTTGCCCAAGGGCTTTCACCCACGGTTCCCGAATGAGTTAGCTCGATGTTACTACATACCTCCAAGCTACCTCAATATCCAATCGGAAATTCCCTAGGTGGCTTCTGCCACTCTACCAGAAATTTACTCCCTTCCCTGTCTTCCCTTACTCTGCCTTGCTACATCCACCACATTTAATTATACAAACGGAGTCTATAGGGTCAGGGTGACGAAATATAATTGCTACACTCGAGAAAGATGGCAAACACTCACTCTATCTGCAACGAAATTTCAAGGGATGAATACTTAAATTAGATATTCATTTTATGATTCAACGATGAGCATATTGAGAACCGTTAGACTTCAAGTCTCCTCGGTATTCTCAACTGAATTAGTCACCAGAATGCAAGCCCTCGTACGCCACTACGTCAGAAGGTATTTAGGATGTAGTGTTTCTCTCCGATTTCCATAGCTTGTTGATTGAAGTTAAAAAAACTCTGCAAATTCTTGACACAACGGTTTATTATCTTCCTTGTGCAGATCACCCTTCTGTCTATACCAGACTGTATTGCAAATCGGCACCATACCATATTCTCACCGTACTCATACCATACCATACGAATTTCTTTCCTATCATACCATACTGTATTATACCAAATCATACATACAATAATATACCATACCATACTCATACCATGTCATACAAACCTAGTGAATATTGAAATGTCATCCATTTCTGACCTATATTTAAAATTTCAAGTATCTAGCTCATCATCAAAATTTAATTTGTTTGAACAAATAGGTATTATTTAAACAATTTTACAGACAAGAAACCGAGTGAATATTGCATTGTGATCCAGTTCTGACATATTTTTAAAATTTCAAGTCAATAGCTCATCATCAAAATTTAATTTGTATTATTACAAAAAGGTATTATTTACACAATTTTACAGATGAGAAACCGAGTGAATATTGCAATGTGGTCTATCCCCGACTCACGGTTAAAATTTCTAGACTGTAGTTTACCGGGAAGATGAAAAAAGGTAGTTTTATTCTGGGCGTCTGGGGGTTGGGTCACATAACGGCCGTTTTCGACGCGAAAGTTTAGTGTTTTTCCTAAACCTTTGCGCGGTCACTGTGAACAAACGGCTGGTCGCAAAAAAATCCAATTGGTCTTAAAAGATTCGTAATTTTTCAGGTCATTCAAAAGTGAACTAAAAATTACACCGTTTCATGAGAATGTTTAGAGATATGACATTGTCGAAATTTCAAAGTTCGTTTTGAACCCCTTCCCCTTGACCTAGGGTTATGAAACGTTTCGAGGATCATTGTGGGGCTGGTCCAAACCCAGAAACCAAATTTTGTAATTTTAGCTCTAAAAAACTAATTTTAACGCTAACTGGGCAAAGTGGCACGGACGGCGGACGGCGTACGGGGGACGGCGTACGGCGTACGGTGTACGGCGGACGGTCGGATTTTTTTTTATTCGATTTTCTGAATCTACGTATCTTGAAACGTAAATCAACAAATTTTGAGGGGGGGTTAAAAAAATTTTTTCTTTGGGCGATTCCAATGGTTCATTATCGAAGATAATAAACCAAAATGTGAACAACGTATAAAAATTCGAGTTTGGAGTAACATAAACGATCGTGAAATCGATAATTAAGGTTGTCATGAATAGGTTTGGAAACAGACAGAAACCCACGCGACGTGGCCAAAGATTCTATGTTCAAAATAGAGAACCACACAGTCGAAGTTTAACAAGCTTGACTCAACACTAAAGGAACCAGGTTTCAAGCCACCGTTCGCTGATCCAAATATTGATACTAGTGGAAGGAGAAATAGTGACTCTTTCGTTTGCATATAGATCACTAGATCCTGGTTTCAACGACGAAGTAACAAGAATACAGATAAACTGTTCTGCGATGCAAGACTTTGTATCCATAAACTACTTCCTAGGAATAGTATTTTCTTAAATGAACCGTTCAAAAACAAGGATTTAACAAAACTATTATAACCCAAATCCATAATACAACGATGTAAACCTGCACGAACTGGGCCTTGACGTGATAAGTTGGAAGTCGGGGAAACAACGAACCGTGAACCAATCAATCTCAACAAGGTACACACATCGAGAAGTTGACCAGCTAAATTGGAATTATCCACGAACAAATTGATCCGAAAAAACAACAAGCAAGTAGCAGAAAGTACAATGCATCCGTTCGTAAAGGGGAGTGAAAATTACCCCCAACTGGAATATTTTCCAACTTCTTCTTCAAGTGCCGTCTCCGTCATCGAAGGTTGGCGATCAATTCTGCATATCTCTCACGGTCCTGAGCCAGGTGAAACAAATCGGCCGCTCGGTTAATTCCCGTCCAGCTACGTATGTTCGACAACCATGACGCGCGCTTCCGTCCCACTCCCCTACGTCCACTGATCTTTCCCATCATTATTGTCTGCAAAAAACTGTACTTGGGCCCACGCAAGACATGCCCCAAGTACGACACTTTGCGCCTCTTTACGGTCATCAGCAGTTCACGTTTCAGGGAGTTCTGTTGGAGGATGTAGTCATTTCGGAGTCTTGCGGTCCAGGGGATTCTCAGCATACGCCGAATCAGCCACATTTCAAAAGCCTCCAGCCGATTCATGTCCCTGGCCTTCAATGTCCACGTCTCTACACCATACAGAAGTACAGACCACACGTAGCACTTAACAACTCGCCAGCGCAACGCGAAACTTACATCCCGGCGACACAATATACTACGCATGTTGTTAAACGCCCCACGTGCTATTTCGATTCGGCCGCGCAACTCCCCCTCCAACGACCACGTCTCCGTCACCCATTGCCCCAAGTACTTGAATCGTGCCACCTGCTCGATGCTTTGCCCGTTGACTGCCAACCTGATACCACTATTTGCTGCCTTCGATATGACCATCGATTTCGTTTTTGCTACGTTGATAGCCAGGCCATACTTCCTACAGGCAATTGCCACCCTGTCCAAAAGAGCCTGGAGCTCCACCTCGGAGTGGGCCAACAACACCGTGTCATCCGCATATCTTAAATTGGACACAGGCAATCCATTCATAGGGATGACAATATCACAGTCATCCAGGGCGTCCCTAAAGACCTGCTCCGAATAAATATTAAAGAGCAATGGCGACAACGTGCAACCTTGCCTGACCCCTTTGGCAACAGGCAATTTTCCAACGGTCAACGTAAATGTGGACATTTCATATTCTTCATAGTTACCGATATTCCACCAATAGCTTCAAAATGATAAAAACTTTATTATGGGGTAATCTGGTAGCTCGTTCGACACATAGGAAGTTCCTCTGTCTGAGTGAAGGTAGGCAGGAAGTCCGAACGTAGCGAATAAATCCTCTAAGCATTTGATGACTGTGGAAGAGGTCACAGCGTGGCATGGATATGCGAACGGAAACCGAGAATGTTCACCAATGATAGTAAAATCAAATCAAAATCGAATCAAAAAGTCTTTACTGTTCAAGGTGTTTACACCTATACGATGCATGGGGAGTAACCCACAAAAACAAATAATTTCTTCACTTTGAGTGACATTTCAGTGAGTGCAACTGTACATTTACTTATAAAAATTTTCCTTACTTGAAATAATGCAAAACTTATAGGGACCTAGCATCTATTAAACAGTACTTGAACAGTTCAATGATCAAAGTAAATACTTTCTTCTAAACAAAGGCACAAGTTTAATTTAAATACTTATACGGGTCTAATCGTTTTATTGCTGCTAATATTGTTATTTCACGTTTTTTAAGAATTGGTATTGATCAATAATTATTATAGGTCAGCCTCCTCCAGTAGCCTAAGTGCGAATCTAAGTTTGTACATGTACAAAATAAAAATATAACCAACCATCTTTGTTTTGACATCACTCATGCCCGATAGTAAATTGTCAATAGAATGTTCTTCACTTGATCTTTTGAACCCGAAGTGCTTGAGTATCGAATGAGACAATTGGGGACATTCACAAAAAACTCTGCAAGTTCTTGACACAACGGTTTATTATCTTCTTTGTACAGATCACCCTTCTGTCTCGATTACCGAATGATAGATTAATTATTATTATCAATTATCATTAATTAACAATAATTATTGTCAAGTAGTGTAAAATATTAATATTTATTGTTGGTTATTAATAATTTTTATGCTTCATTATTAATAATTATTATTAAATATTATTCATTAACTCGATATTTGAAAACCATGTGCTGTTTGAATCAGCTGGGCCAGTTTGAAAATGGAACCGACAGGCTGCCTCACGATGCACTCTCATGTTGACGATTTTCGATCTGCTCCAACTTTGAGTCGTCATTGTGAACGAACGGCTGGTCGTACAATGCTGTGGATGGTCTTAAAAAATTCTAAGGAATAAACTCTATCTAAATATGAAATAAAAAACCGTTTGATGGGAATTTTTTCGAGTTTTGAAATTTTCAAAATTTCGAAATTCGTTTTGAAATTTTCAAAATTTCTAAATTCGTTTTGAACCCCTTCCCCTTGATCTAGGGTTATGAAAAGTTTCGAGGATCATTGTGGGGTTGGTCGGAACCCGTAACGAAAATTTCGAAATTTTAGCTCAACGTTAACTGGGCGAAGTGCCGCGGACGGATTCCTTCACTTTTGGTTTATTATCTTCGATAATGAACCATTGGAATCGCCCAACGAAAAAAAATGTTTAACCCCCCCACAAAATTTGTTGGTTTACGTTTCAAGACACGTAGATTCAGAAAATCGAATAAAAAAAAATCCGTCCGTCCGTCCGTCGTACGCCGTCTTCCGTACGCCGTCCCCCGTACGCCGTACGCCGTCCCCCGTCCGCCGTCCGCGCCACTTTGCCCAGTTAGCGTTGAGCTAAAATTGCGAAATTTGGTTTCTGGCTTTGGACCAGCCCCACAATGGTCCTCGAAGCTTTTCATAACCCTAGGTCAAGGGAAAGGGGTTCATAACGAACTTTGACATAAACTTGACGAAATTTCGACAATTTCATATCTCTAAAAATTCACATGAAAGTTTAGTTCAGCTTTAGTTCACTTTTGAATGACCTGAAAAATTACAAATTTTTTAAGACCAATTGGATTTTTGTACGACCAGCCGTTCGTTCACAGTGAGCGCGCAAAGGCTTAGGAGAAACACTAAACTTCGCGTCTAAAACGGCCGTTAGGTCGGCCAACCCCCCAGACGCCAAACATTAAAACTACTTTGTTTTCATCTTCCCGGTAAACTACAGACTGGAAATTTTAACCGTGAGTCGGGGATTGTCCACATTGCAATATTCATTCGGTTTCTCATCTGTATAATTGTTTAAATAATACCTTTTTGTAATAATACAAATTAAATTTTGATGATGAGCTATTAACTTGAAATTTTGAAAATAGGTCAGAACTGGATCACAATGCAATATTCACTCGGTTTCTTGTCTGTAAAATTGTTTAAATAATACCTATTTGTTTAAACAAATTAAATTTTGATGATGAGCTAGATACTTGAAATTTTAAATATAGGTCAGAAATGGATGACATTTCAATATTCACTCGGTTTGTGTGACACGGTATGAGTATGGTATGGTATATTATTGTATGTATGATTTGGTATAGTACAGTATGGTATGATAGGAAAGAAATTCGTATGGTATGGTATGAGTACGGTGAGAATATGGTATGGTGCCGATTTGCAACACAGTGTGGTATAGACAGAAGGGTGATCTGCACAAGGAAGATAATAAACCGTTGTGTCAAGAATTTGCAGAGTCTTTTAGTCGCAATAGTACGACCCAAACCTCAGAACTTGTAAATGGTTCGTTAAATACTGGAAAGATAATATCTATTTTGACCCGCAGCCCAGCTCTGAAGTGGAGGAGCATAATTGCGTTCGAGGTACCTTTCCCAGCTGTCCACACTAATTCCTGAAACCCTAAATTCGCGACATCGAACCCTGTTTACTACTTCCCACCATTCGGGCGAGTTGCGAGCTCGTGAGATCTGCTCACTTACTTAGCTCTCAGTCCCTTAGTCAGTGAAAAGTACTGCTTTTTATGATCTAGAAATTCATTGGTTCTTCCATTCCCGCCTTTCTATTTCCTCAAGGATCTCCCAACAGCCTCAACAATTGTCCCGACACTCCTTTGAATACCAAGGCCCTGTAAGTATCTAACGCATCCTCAAGTTTGGGCACATTTTCCGATTCTAAGCTCAATGCCGCGCGAAAATCCTTGGCTTTCTCGGGTTTCCATTTAATTTTAACAGAATCAATTTTATCATATGGTCCAGTTTGTCGCTTCAATGCCCGACTGTCTCCCGAGCCAAGGTGCAATATGCACTCGGAGTGGTCTGACAGAACGCCCAAGATATCCCCCACCTCGAAAAACTGGATCAAATTTATAGCCCTTGAATTCACCCAACACTGATCCACGGTGCTAGTAACCCTTGATCCATGGAAAGTAAAATTACCTTGTATGTCCCCCTTGGAACGTCCATTAATGACAATAAATCCGTAGCTCTCCAGTAATTCCACTAGCAGTTTTATTTTTTATTAACTACAGTATCCTTATTTCTTCTGCTTGAATTTAACTTCAGAATGAAACTTCGAATGAAACTCTCAGTTCTTCTATGGTCCAAGGCTCCCCGTTCACAAATAGTTTGTCGTATCTTACGTATGCACTTATTCCTCGAATTCGATGGTAACGTTCCCCTGAAATCAATGCTCAATCGCTCGGAAGGGTGTGTGGCTTTAATGAGAGTTGCCTGCTTATTAGTAAGGAATTTCGGTTTCAACGGTGAGCAAGAATGACAAGCCGGAATCATTATCCTAATTTCTTCTACTGAAAATGGCATGTTATGGGTTCGTACCCAATGCAGCATGCGCGTAAGCCCCGGGTGACAGAGTAGAGTATGTAACAAATATAGTTGCATGGAGCTGCAAACTCTCGATAAGGTATCTGCAACCTGATTTTCTTTCCCAGGCCTGTATAAAATGTCAAAATTGTAAAAGGACAGCGCCATCGTTGAATCTTCTATTTATTTTTTGATTTTTAATTTATGTGAGGCGTTGAACATGAAACATACCGAACGTTGCTCCATGATAATTATGAAGTGTCGCCCAAGAAGGTAATGTCACCAATTCTTCAGAGCTTCGACGATGGCTAAAGCCTCCTTCTCTACGGCGGCATGTTTTTGTTCACAATCTCTCAGCTTCCTGGAATAAAATGCTGCGGGTTGCCCTAATTGTGAAACAACTGCCGATATCGAAAAGTCGGATGCATCTGTCTCGACAAGGAAAGCAGCATTGTGGTCGATAGATTTCACTACTGCTTTCAAAATTTCCTTCTTTAGATTTTCGAAGTCTGCAACTGTCTCTTGTGAAAAGGGGAATGATCTCGTTTCCAGTAGCCGCTTGGCCGCTGTAGATTGATATTTGCGAGGCTGGGGTATTTGGAATGTTTTATGGGGGGTAAATATTTCTCGGATTGTACCTATCAACTGGAACGTTACAATTCAACTTTTTATGAAACTTCGAGGCAATTTTAGAGTTCTGTTGCTCAATCACGTCCCTCATGTGAAATTGCGCATAACTCACATTTGGATGGAATAAGTCAAATAAGATGGATTAATTATTACTGGAAATCCAAGTCCATAAATTTTGTGTGATGAATTCAATATTGATAATGACAACTCTATGAATAAAATAAACCTGTTGAAAACTGAAGTTGATCATTCAATACTTGGACAAATTACCTAATGTGAGCAAAAAAGTTTCTGGTAGAGTTTCAGAGGGGTGGAGGATTTTGGGTCAGGATTTCATGCACTGTTAATGAACGGAGTTTGGGACTACGTTAAAACACCCACAGACTGGACAAAGATCCCAATCAACTGAGTAGATCAGAATCATGTTTTCCCAAACCAGAAGTCATTCATTCTTCTATTCTCATGGACTCCTCATTCATCAAATACCGCCAACCGTTGTTTACAAGGATTTTTTACTTCGCAATACTGAAGAGCGAAAAGTGCCAGCCAATTTTTTGACAGACATCATTTCATTTATTCATTTATTCCGTATTAATACCCTTTCTGCTCCTCAGAAAAGCGACACGAAACCTTCGTGACCAATGTTGGAGCGTTAGTGAGCCGTAGGTCAGTTAGCAGAGGTCAATTTTCGTCACGCATTGCCACTTAATTCTTTCCAAGTTTAGAGCTCTTAATGGATATTTACGGTGGATTTCCCGCAGATTTCATTTCGGAGATTCTTTATCCGTGATAAACGAACGAACAACGATCAATTAGTCACATCTTTCTTTAGTATCTCATGTTGATACGAGTAGGAGGATTGGAATTGATGTAAAGAGCATATTTATGTAAGGAATTTATGTAAAAGATTTACGAGTATAAAGGTTTAATAATTCACCATAAAGTAGGGGAATATGGCTTAGGTTTTCCGTTTTATTTAGGATCACTTCACCAGATTTATATTTACTTATGGTGCAGAAAATGTTGTTTCCACTCTGTAGGTACCGGTAGGTATGTTTTGTAAACTCGCACCATTTCCCTTTCCAGGTGTCTTCGGACTTTTTTTTAGTTTTTCGTTTATTCAAAATTTGTAAGTACATTCAATTACATGTTTCCGTAGTCATGCACTAAATATCTTAGATCAACCATAATGAAAGTACCCATTATATTAGTATGTCGATTTCGCAGGAATGAGATATTTCAGTTTATGATCGTAAACGAGAAAATTATAGGTACAAAAGAAATTGTGGAAATTTCTGTTATTCAAACGTGTCCCCATTTCTCCTCTCATGTCATGGATATCAAGGTTTCGACATTCTCAGAATTGGTTTCCTTAAACTACTTTTTCATTTAAAAAAAATCGAAATTCAGTCATTGAATCAGTGAAATTAATTTTTGCAAAAAAGTCGAAATCGCCTTTTGAAAATTTTGAATGAAATATGGATCCCAAGGTTCCAGGTAGGAAAAACATTTGAGTGAAATCAGCAAAATTTATTCAAATATGATATAAACCTTAACTTGCTATACACAAATTTTTATAAAAATTGAAAGTTAAATAAACCAGAAATGCAGGCTTTTTTTTTTTTTTTTTTAAATTCACAAACATAATATGTTCTATCTGCTCCAGCTCATTCTGAGTGCGCCCACATTTCACATGCTGCGCATTGAATCCTCAGTTGCAATCTTCTTTGAATTGTCCATTACAGAAAATGCATTCTGCATCTTCCTGGGCTGGGGCTACTTCTCCGAGCTATATATCGAAAGGAGAGTAAGGAAACTCTTCTTCAGGAAGAGAAGCCTCGGTGGCACTGTCTTCACTCTCAAATAAGTTTCTTTTCTTCCCTCTCTTTCGCCGTTTCGGAACCGCTGTGGTAGAGGAACCACCAAGGTGGTGGGTTGCAGATCAGTTTTTAATCGGCCAGTTCCTCCGCCCTTTTCACACCCATCTTCTGTTCTCTTACCACTGTTATAGCATCCCTCATTTTAGTTTTGTCCCATAGCTGACAATTCTCCTACTCTTCTTTCTTTGAATCCAAATTACTTCGGGGCATCTCAGAAGAATAAAAAAAATATAAAAACTCTGCAAATTCTTGACACAACGGTTTATTATCTTCCTTGTGCAGATCACCCTTCTGTCTATACCAGACTGTGTTGCAAACCATACCATATTGTCACCGTACTCATACCATACCATACGAATTTCTTTCCTGTCATACCGTACTGTACTATACTAAATCATACATACAATAATATACCATACCATACTCATACCATGTCATACAAACCGAGTGAATATTGAAATGTCATCCATTTCTGACCTATATTTAAAATTTCAAGTATCTAGCTCATCATCAAAATTTAATTTGTTTAAACAAATAGGTATTATTTAAACAATTTTACAGACAAGAAACCGAGTGAATCCAGTTCTGACCTATTTTTAAAATTTCAAGTCAATAGCTCATCATCAAAATTTAATTTGTATTATTACAAAAAGGTATTATTTAAACAATTTTACAGATGAGAAACCGAGTAAATATTGCAATGTGGTCTACCCCCGACTCACGGTTAAAATTTCTAGACTATAGTTTACCGGGAAGATGACAAAAGGTAGTTTTATTCTGGGCGTCTGAGGGTTGGGTCACATAACGGCCGTTTTCGACGCGAAAGATTAGTGTTTTTCCTAAACCTTTGCGCGCTCACTGTGAACGAACGGCTGGTCGCACAAAAATCCAATTGGTCTTAAAAGATTCGTAATTTTTCAGGTCATTCAAAACTGAACTGAAAATTACACGGTTCAGTTAAATATTTTGAGATATGACATCGTCGAAATTTTAAATTTCGTTTTGAACCCCTTCCCCTTGACCTAGGGTTATGAAAAGTTTCGAGGACCATTGTGGGGCTGGTCCAAACCCAGAAACCGAATTTCGTAATTTTAACTCAACGCTAACTGGGCAAAGTGGCGCGGACGGCGTACGGCGGACGGACGGATTTTGGTTTATTATCTTCGATAATGAACCATTGGAATCGCCCAAAGAAAAAATTTATCAACCCCCCCTCAAAATTTGTTGGTTTACGTTTCAAGACACGTAGATTCAGAAAATCGAATAAAAAAAACTCTGCAAATTCTTGACACAACGGTTCATTATCTTCTTTGTACAGATCACCCTTCTGTCTAGATCACTAGGTCTACATGTCTAGATCCTAAATGTTAGATTAATTATTATTATCAATTATCACTAATTATTAACAATTTTATCAAGTACCTAGTGAAAATTATTATAATTTATTGTTAGGTATTAATAATTTGTATTTATTATTAATAATAATTATTATTAATTATGATTAATTAATACGATATAATTCTGGGGTTTTTAACCTTCCTCCCACAAGGCCGTGTCGCATACAACACTTTCTACCTGACATGAAGAAGGGTATGCGCGCATCAGTGCGGGGAGGGGACAGGAGACATATTACCCTACCAGCCAGTTGTACTGCACGTGTTGACGAGGTAAGTCATCGCTCAGTCTTCCTTGTCTTTACCTGAGTTCCTTCCAAGGGAGGGTGTGTCGTTATCGACACCGCCTTGTGGTGCATGTTCTATTTTCTGTGAGCATTTTACACAAGGTAAATTTTTGTTTCTTTCAGTATCCTGCTTCCTTTGTGTCCTGGCTTCCTGCATGATGGCCAACCCATCGAGATTCATCACTGATGAGGAAATTTTGCATGAATTGGAGCGCCAGAATAGTGAAGACACAGAATTGGAGGGTGTTGATGATTCGTGTAGTGAATGTGATGATGAAATTTTATGTGATGAAGATCGTGTTGCTGACGATGCCCCATATGATGATTCTGATGTGGATGATTTTCAGAGCAATCAAGTCGGTGAGAGCAACTTAGAGAGGGATTTTTCAGAACATTCTAGTGGGATGGATGATCGCAATTTTGTGTTGGGGAAAGATGGTGAGACAATTTGGAGTGACCAGCCTTTTTCCAGTAACTTTTCAAGAACTCAAAAAAGAAATATAATTTCCCACCTACCAGGACCAAGAGGAGCTGCTCGAGGATTGAAGAAGGAACTTGAAATATTTTTGTTATTCATGAGCAATGAAATGATTGAGCTTATCGTACTATACACCAACGAAGAAATTGAAAGAAAAGCAGCGAAGTATGAATCGCGACAGTGGTATATTCATGAAACAAATGTCATGGAAATGAAAGCTCTTTTTGGCCTCATGATAATGTCAGGAGTTTTGAAAAATTCGGGGCTCAACATCAATGACATGTTCTCACCTCTTTATGGTCCTCCAATCTTCCGAAGTACTATGACTAAGAACAGATTCGAATTTCTTCTGGGTGCACTCCGTTTTGATTCTAAAACGACTAGAGATGAGAGACGAAGTGTTGACAAATTTGCTGCGTTTCGCGAAATTTGGACCATGTTTGAGCAGAACTGTAGACGCTACTACAGTCCAGCAGAGTACGTTACAGTTGATGAAACCTTACTCAGTTTCAGAGGACGCTGTCCGTTTAGGATGTATATCCCCCAAAAGCCTGATAGATATGGCATGAAAATAATTTCTATATGTGATGCCCGCACATTCTATTTTTTGGGGGGACTACCATACATTGGCAAGGAGGTGAGAGCAAGGAACAGCTTCTTACTACCAACACAGTATGTCTTGACTCTAACTGAACCCCTGAAAGGATCGAACAGAAATATAACTACAGACAACTGGTTTTCATCCTGTGAATTGGCGGACGAGTTATTAAAAAATAAACTCACATTGGTTGGGACAATGAGGAAAAATAAGAAAGAGATTCCTCCTTCTATGGTTACGAATGGACTTCCTGAAAACTCATCAACATTTCTATACGATCCAGACAAGATGATTGTATCATACAAACCAAAGAAAAACAAAATCGTCCTTCTCTTATCTTCAATGCATTCTGCAGGGATAGTCAACCCTGAATCCTCCAAACCAGAGATTGTGGAATTTTATAATCTTACTAAAGGAGGTGTAGACGTGTTCGATAAATTGTGTCATGCAAGCTCCACAAAAAGAACAAGCAACCGCTGGCCCATGAGGTACTTTTATGGTGTGCTAGACGCCAGTGCTCTGAATGCATACATAATACATAAATTGAATGCTGATATGATAAATCCATTTTACCGCTCTACGTTCCTAAAATCTCTTGCACACGACTTGACCGAACCACACATGCGTCAAAGGATGAACAATACACATATTCCCAAACAGCTTCGAAACACTATCAGCTATGCTCTGGGGGAAGATCCACCTTCCCTCGCAACACCGCAACCATCAAACCCAGAATTTTCTGGAAGACCTGGAAAGTGCAATTTTTGTGATTGGAAAAAGAACAGAAGGGGATATCACTTCTGTGAGAAATGCAAGAGGAGTGTCTGCGGCGAACACAAGCATGTTATATGCCAAATTTGTCTCGAAGGAGGAAGTTCAAGTGATGAATGATGAGATGTGATGACTGACTAGTCATATACTTGTAAATAATTCTGTTTACATCCTGACGATTTTCTTTATGCATGCTCCACGTTTTCAAAGAAGGGGCTCCACGTTTTCAAAGATGGGGTGAAAAATGTGTTTGGTTTTAAAATTTTATTAAATGTTTTATTATTATTTAGAATTTATGTCAAAGTTACACTAATATTTTAAGAATTACCTATATATGTTACGAGTAGTTATAGCAGTTCTAAGTCGGAGAGGAACTTATGTGCCTGACGTTTTTGAGTAACCAAACGAATTTTTAGAGTTATTTATTTTTCATGTTCTCTCGATATTTTTTGTCAAAGTCTAAGTCATATCTTGTCAATTGTCAAAGTCTGAAATATTGAAAGGAACTACCTAATGTGATGCTAATATAAAAGTTATGAGCTGATTTGTGTAACTACCTAGTAAACTGTTGCAGATGTCACATACGCCGGTTCAATGATACTTTTCATAATATATTTTGTAATTGTTCATGCTTACTGCACTCATTTTGATGATTTATAGAACCAATAAACTTCAAGTGGTTCAGAGAACGTGTCCCTACTCATTATTCCCCCAACAACGTCGAAAAACTACATACGAGAAGCAATCATGGTACTGTGTCGTATACGACACGGCCTTGCAATTCATGCCCAGAAAAAGGGCCTTGTGGGTGGAGGGTTAATACTACGTCGGTAATAATTTTCAATAAGGTCATTCAAAAGTGAACTGAAAATTACACGTTTCAGTTAAATATTTTGAGATATGGAATTTTCAAAATTTCAAAATTCGTTTTGAACTCCTTCCCCTTGACCTAGGGTTATGAAAAGTTTCGAGGATCATTGATGGGCTGGTCCAAACCCAGAAACCAAATTTCGTAATTTTAGCTCAACGTTAACTGGGCAAAGTGGCGCGGACGGCGGACGGCGGACGGCGTACGGCGGACGGACGGATTTTGGTTTATTATCTTCGATAATGAACCATTGGAATCGCCCAAAGAAAAAATTTTTTTAACCCCCCCTCAAAATTTGTTGGTTTACGTTTCAAGATACGTAGATTCAGAAAATCGAATAAAAAAAAATCCGTCCGTCCGCCGTACGCCGTACGCCGTACGCCGTACGCCGTACGCCGTCCGCCGTCCGCCGTCCGCCGTCCGCCGTCCGCGCCACTTTGCCCAGTTAGCGTTGAGTTAAAATTACGAAATTTTTTTTATGGGTTTCGACCAACCCCACAATGGTCCTCGAAACTTTTCATAACCCTAAGTCAAGGGGAAGGGGTTCAAAACGAATTTTGAAAATTTGAAAATCTCATATCTCGAAAAATTCATATAGAACGGTATGTTTTTTATTTCATATTTAGATAGAGTTTGTTCCGTAGAATTTTTTAAGACCATCCGCAGCTTTGTACGACCAGCCATTCGTTCACAATGACGGCTCAAAGATTGTGCCTCACAACACGATCGTGACTCAAACTGTTGAAATACAGGTCCATTTTCATACTAACAAGCTCTTTGGAACATCATATGGCTTAAGTGATGTCGAGTTTGTTGTTCTGAGGTGCGTTTCGTTTTACGGAAATGAAGTTAATTTCGAATGTTTGTTGGTAGGTACTTCTTTTATAGAAAAATTATTACCGACGTAGTAATAAAAACCCCAGAATTATGTCGTATTAATAAATCATAATTAATAATTATTATTATTAATAATAAATACAAATTATTAATACCTATCAATAAATTATAATAATTTTCACTAGGTACTTGATAAAATTGTTAATAATAATTATTAGTGATAATTGATAATAATAATTAATCTAACATTTAGGGTCTAGACATTTAGACCTAGTGATCTAGACAGAAGGGTGATCTGTACAAAGAAGATAATGAACCGTTGTGTCAAGAATTTGCAGAGTTTTTGGTTTATTATCTTCGATAATGAACCATTGGAATCGCCCAAAGAAAAAAATTTTTTAACCCCCCCTCAAAATTTGTTGGTTTACGTTTCAAGACACGTAGATTCAGAAAATCGAATAAAAAAAAATCCGTCCGTCCGCCGTACGCCGTACGCCGTACACCGTACGCCGTACGCCGTACGCCGTCCCCCGTCCGCCGTCCGCCGTCCACGCCGTTTTGCCCAGTTAGCGTTGAGCTAAAATTACGAAATTTGGTTTCTGGGTTTGGACCAGCCCCACAATGATCCTCGAAACTTTTCATAACCCTAGGTCAAGGGGAAGGGGTTCAAAACGAAATTTAAAATTTCGACAATGTCATATCTCCAAATATTTAACTGAACCGTGTAATGTTTAGTTCACTTTTGAATGACCTGAAAAATTACGAATCTTTTAAGACCAATTGGATTTTTGTGCGACCAGCTGTTCGTTCACAGTGAGCGCGCAAAGGTTTAGGAAAAACACTAAACTTTCGCGCCGAAAACGGCCGTTATGTGACCCAACCCCCAGACGCCCAGAATAAAACTACCTTTTTTCATCTTCCCGGTAAACTACAGTCTAGAAATTTTAACCGTGAGTCGGGGATAGACCACATTGCAATATTTACTCGGTTTCTCATCTGTAAAATTGTTTAAATAATACCTTTTTGTAATAATACAAATTAAATTTTGATGATGAGCTATTGACTTGAAATTTTAAAAATAGGTTAGAACTGGATAACAATGCAATATTCACTCGGTTTCTTGTCTGTAAAATTGTTTAAATAATACCTATTTGTTTAAACAAATTAAATGTTGATGATGAGCTAGATACTTGAAATTTTAAATATAGGTCTGAAATGGATGACATTTCATTATTCACTCGGTTTGTATGACATGGTATGAGTATGGTATGGTATATTATTGTATGTATGATTTGGTATAATACAGTATGGTATGATAGGAAAGAAATTCGTATGGTATGGTATGAGTACGGTGAGAATATGGTATGGTGCCGATTTGCAATACAGTCTGGTATAGACAGAAGGGTGATCTGCACAAGGAAGATAATAAACCGTTGTGTCAAGAATTTGCAGAGTTTTTTTTATTCGATTTTCTGAATCTACGTATCTTGAAACGTAAACCAACAAATTTTGAGGGGGGGTTAAAAAAATTTTTTCTTTGGGCGATTCCAATGGTTCATTATCGAAGATAATAAACCAAAAAAATCCGTCCGTCCGTCGTACGCCGTCTTCCGTACGCCGTCCCCCGTACGCCGTACGCCGTCCCCCGTCCGCCGTCCGCGCCACTTTGCCCAGTTAGCGTTGAGCTAAAATTACGAAATTTGGTTTCTGGGTTTGGACCAGCCCCACAATGATCCTCGAAACTTTTCATAACCCTAGGTCAAGGGGAAGGGGTTCTAAACGAACTTTGAAATTTCGACAATGTCATATCTCTAAACATTCTCAAGAAACGGTGTAATTGTTAGTTCACTTTTGAATGACCTGAAAAATTACGAATCTTTTAAGACCAATTGGATTTTTGTGCGACCAGCCGTTCGTTCACAGTGACCGCGCAAAGGTTTAGGAAAAACACTAAACTTTCGCGTCAAAAACGGCCGTTATGTGACCCAACCCCCAGACGCCCAGAATAAAACTATCTTTTTTCATCTTCCCGGTAAACTACAGTCTAGAAATTTTAACCGTGAGTCGGGGATAGACCACATTGCAATATTCACTCGGTTTCTCATCTGTAAAATGGTTTAAATAATACCTTTTTGTAATAATACAAATTAAATTTTGATGATGAGCTAGATACTTGAAATTTTAAATATAGGTCAGAAATGGATGACATTTCAATATTCACTCGGTTTGTATGACATGGTATGAGTATGGTATGGTATATTATTGTATGTATGATTTAGTATAGTACAGTACGGTATGACAGGAAAGAAATTCGTATGGTATGGTATGAGTACGGTGACAATATGGTATGGTTTGCAACACAGTCTGGTATAGACAGAAGGGTGATCTGCACAAGGAAGATAATAAACCGTTGTGTCAAGAATTTGCAGAGTTTTTTTATTCGATTTTCTGAATCTACGTGTCTTGAAACGTAAACCAACAAATTTTGAGGGGGGGTTAAAATTTTTTTTCTTTGGGCGATTCCAATGGTTCATTATCGAAGATAATAAACCAAAAATCCGTCCGTCCGCCGTACGCCGTACGCCGTCCGCGCCACTTTGCCCAGTTAGCGTTGAGCTAAAATTACGAAATTCGGTTTCTGGGTTTGGACCAGCCCCACAATGATCCTCGAAACTTTTCATAACCCTAGGTCAAGGGGAAGGGGTTCAAAACGAACTTTGAAATTTCGACAATGTCATATCTCTAAACATTCTCAAGAAACGGTGTAATTTTTAGTTCACTTTTGAATGACCTGAAAAATTACGAATCTTTTAAAACCAATTGGATTTTTGTGCGACCAGCCGTTCGTTCACAGTGACCGCGCAAAGGTTTAGGAAAAACACTAAACTTTCGCGTCGAAAACGGCCGTTATGTGACCCAACCCCCAGACGCCCAGAATAAAACTACCTTTTTTCATCTTCCCGGTAAACTACAGTCTAGAAATTTTAACCGTGAGTCGGGGATAGACCACATTGCAATATTCACTCGGTTTCTCATCTGTAAAATGGTTTAAATAATACCTTTTTGTAATAATACAAATTAAATTTTGATGATGAGCTAGATACTTGAAATTTTAAATATAGGTCAGAAATGGATGACAATGCAATATTCACTCGGTTTCTTGTCTGTAAAATTGTTTAAATAATACCTATTTGTTTAAACAAATTAAATTTTGATGATGAGCTAGATACTTGAAATTTTAAATATAGGTCAGAAATGGATGACATTTCAATATTCACTCGGTTTGTATGACATGGTATGAGTATGGTATGGTATATTATTGTATGTATGATTTGGTATAATACAGTATGGTATGATAGGAAAGATATTCGTATGGTATGGTATGAGTACGGTGAGAATATGGTATGGTGCCGATTTGCAATACAGTCTGGTATAGACTGCACAAGGAAGATAATAAACCGTTGTGTCAAGAATTTGCAGAGTTTTTTATTTCATATTTAGATGGAGTTTGTTCCGTAGAATTTTTAAGACCATCCGCAGCTTTGTACGACCAGCCGTTCGTTTACAATGACGGCTCAAAGATTGTGCCTCACAACACGATCGTGAATCAAACTGTTGAAATACAGGTCCATTTTCATACTAACAAGCTCTTTGGAACATCATATGGCTTAAGTGATGTCGAGTTTGTTGTTCTGAGGTGCGTTTCGTGCTACGGAAATGAAGGTAATTTCGAATGTTTGTTGGTAGGTACTTCTTTTATAGAAAAATTATTACCGACGTAGTATTAAAAACCCCAGAATTATATCGTATTAATTAATCATAATTAACATAATTATTATTAATAGTAAATACGAAGTATTAATACCTAACAATAAATTATAATAATTTTCACTAGGTACTTGATAAAATTGTTAATAATTAGTGATAATTGATAATAATAATTAATCTAACATTTAGGATCTAGACATTTAGACCTACCTAGTGATCTAGACAGAAGGGTGATCTGTACAAAGAAGATAATGAACCGTTGTGTCAAGAATTTGCAGAGTTTTTTTCTTTTATAATAGGAAGCCATTCAGTATCTAATTAATTGTTGGGGGATAGGCATTAAGTAACAATTTCAATAAATTTATTCGTCATTTTGAAAAAATTAAATACCTACTTATTTAAAAGTACATTTAATATGGATCCCCGTGGTTGAGGGGTCAATATTTAATGTTCCATTTGGAGCCATATTGTAAGGCAAACCTCAACTAGCGGTATCCTAGATTTTAGGTTAGTCATTCAACACAATACAATGCTACAGCTAGGGAAATCGTTGCCAAGGATCTAATAAAGAGGAAAAAAATACCTATATTTAAAATTTCTGAAGTATATTAAGGGAAAAAATAATAGTTTGTCTTACCTTGAAAAAGTTCTTGCGAGGCTCAATCAAAATATTGGCGTGGATCGCATCAGCTTCTCAAACAAAACTGAGGTTGAAGTGAAGCCTCCATGCCACATGTGAGGAACCGAGCGGGTCCATATTAAATGTGTTGTCCATATTAATTTAAAGATTTAAACGGTAATACTAGGGAGACGTGGAGGCTTTTAAACAATTCGATCTTAGGCAAACTTAAAACGAATCAGACATCAGCCTTGGTTATGAATAAGTGTACAGCCAATCATATGTTGACTAAGGATGCAGAAAAGGAGGTAGCAGACAATTTCAATGCCTTTTTCTCGAATATGGGCAAGAACTTGGCTATGAAAATGAGTCGATGAAGCTCAATACACCAGACGAAGGTAACGGTCTTTTGGTGTTAATTGACCTCGCAAAATGTTTTTACTCTATAGATAGGGAAAAACTAGCAGGTGCCTTGGAGAGACACGGAATCAGGGGACGGGAACTGTCTTGGTTCATGAACTTGGTTCTTGGTTCTTGGTTCTTGGTTCATGAATGAGTTATCTCTCTCACAGGGGACAGCTGGTGAGCATTGATGGTGTGCATAGTGGCGCGCTACCGGTTGATTACGGGGTGATACAAGGCAGCACGCTGGGACCAGATCTTTTCCGCATCTTTATCAACGATATTGCTCGAGTCCCAATAAGGGGCAAATTGTATCTTTTTGCGGATGATGCGGTCTTCCTCTTCGATCGCAGTTCGTGGCAAGAGGTGTTCGAGTTGGCAAACGAGGATATGTGCAAAATTTGCCACTGGCTCAACGCTCAATCGCTCACCATAAATGCAAATAAATCCAAGTACATACTTTTCTCTCGAGCAAGGGACAAGGACACTCTTCCATTGAACTTTTTGCGACCTGGGTTCAGCTGCTGCTGAACATCCATGGATGTTCTTGCCAGAAATAGATAGAGTCAAGAGCGGAAAGTACTAGGGAATAATGCTTGATGAGAATTTTGACTGGAGGGAGCATGTTAAGACAGTTGTGGGCAAGATCAGAAAATTTGTCCATATTTTTTACATTATTAGAAACTACTTCCGTTGCAAAACTTTAATCCTGTCGTATAAAGCGCTGGTACAATCGGTACTCAGTTTTGGTATTCTTTGGCGGGGTAACACATTCAGTGGCGTACTGGCACCGGTTATTGTGACCCAAAAAACAATCTTGAAGGTTATCCTCAAGAAACCCCGTAGGTTCCCTACTGTTGAGTTGTTTGAGGTGGCAAAAGTCTCCACACTGAAGCAGCTGTACATCAAGCACGCCTTGATGTATTATCAAAACCACTTGGAGACCTTGGTCACTGAGCCAAAGTCAGTTACTCGCGAAATGAGGCTCACCACTTAGGCTGTCATGCCGGTACCATTTAGCACGTCCCGCCATCTCTACCACACACTACCACTCATACTTCGCAAAATGCCGCCTTCTTTAACTGATACACATAACATTAGTAGATCGGCATACAAAAAGTCTTTATTTTCTTACCTTATTGTTGCCTTTTCATCGGAATGTGATGCGACGGTAACCAGTATTTACAAGTTCTGAGTATAATTTCTGTCTTTCATAATCTTCTGTAATAGTTTTACTTCTGAATTTTTCTTTCTTGTTCTACCAGGTAATTTTAGTTCAACAATAAACTTTCTTTAGTTTAAGAATAAGTGCACCCCCCCTTCCCCCTCCCCTCTTGGCACAGATCATGGATCTATGAGGGGGATAGTTCCAAATGTAGTCGTTGTGCACTATTCATTCATGTATAGTATTTATTCATTTATTCATTCTCCAGAGGATTTTTCTTATTATTATTCCATGGCAAAATCTTTTCTTCTTGCTACGCCATCTCCATACGAAGGTCGGCGATCCATTCGGCAGTTTTCTCGCGGGAAGTGGCTCCTCTGAAGATTTCCACAGATGTAATCCCGAACCATCGACGAAAGTCTTTCATCCAAGAGTTCTGCCTTCTCCCTATGGACCTCTTCCCGGCAATCTTCCTCTGGATGATGAGTCTCAGCAACTCATACTTATCGCCCCGCATCACGTGACTAAAATATCTTGTTTTCCGCTCTATAAACGTCAGAAGCAGCTCCCTCTGTTTGCCCATTTTTGCCAAGACCTCTTCATTGGTAACCTTCTGTACCCAGGAGATTCAGAGCATGCGACGATAAAAATACAACTCCAGTGCATTCATCCTCTCCTCCTAGACGGGATCAAGTGTCCAGCTCTCGCAGCCATACAGAAACACCGAGAATATATAACAC